>JAUMJK010000298.1:1152500-1439948 GCA_033558105.1 Coccyzus lansbergi
TTCCCTGCACCGAGGATGCTGCGGTGCCCGCGCTGAGACGGCGGCAGCGGCGACAGCAGCAGCAGCATCAGCAGCTGCCCGGCCCTCGCTGAGCCGCGTTAGGGGGAGAGGAGCCGCTGCGACAGGGGAGGACGGGGCTCGGCGCGCAGGGAGGGGGCGCAGCGAGCATGCGCCGCCCGAGCCGCCGGCTGGCTCCTCACCGAGGGACCGGGGGCAAAAATAAAGGGAAACGAAAGGATTGAGGGAAAAGAAAGGATGCGAGGCGGCGGGGGGAGATCCCGAAAGCGGCTCTGAAAGGAGAGCGCCGGGACGCGGCCGCCCCGGCCCCGCGGCTCTGGCGCGGGCATCGCCGGCGCCAACAGGTAGGAGCGGAGCCGCGAGCGCTGCCGCAGCCGCGGGCGCTGGCGGGGGGTGGGGGGGGGGCCGATGGCGGAGCCTGGGAGCGGCGGCGGGCGACGCCTCGGCCGGGCCGCGGGGGGGGCTCGGCGGCCCCCGGGGCGGCGGCGCTGGGGCTGGGGCCGCCGGGGGCAGCGCGGCCGCCGTCCCACCGGCCTCCGCTCCGAGCGCCGAGCGGGCTCTCCTGGGGACGGTGAGGATGGAGGCTTTGCCGGGGCTCGGTGGGAATCTCCTTTGTGGAGCCGAGGGGGCGTAGGGAGCTGGGAATAACGAAGGAGCCCGATGGTGCCTGCCTGCCGTGGATCCTGCCCCTGGCTGGCTCTGGAGGTTGGGGGGGGGGGGGGGGGGGGGATAAATCCCAACAAAAACCCCAGCAGCAGCAGCCAGTTCTCTATTTTATTTTATTTTATTGCATGAAATCTGTTCCGCTGCGATTCGCTAGGAGGATTAGTAGGAATCGCAGAGCCCTAATGAGCGAAAAAAACCCCCAACCCCCCAAATAATTAATTAATTTATTATATGTTTATTTAAGCATAACCAAAACCAGCCCTCTCGAAAAGATGGGCATTGTATCTAGGGTGTGTTGCCTGTTTTTGCTCAGTATTTACACCAATCGTTGCTTATTATAAATTATGTCGAGGCTTAAAGATTTGCATTAAGGCGAGGGGGGGCACTCTAAAGCGTAGTGTTATCGACTGTCTAGCATACCTGTTTATTTGAAAGCCTAAATGATAAAATTATGGTTTATAGAAGGGAGGGAGGAGGATAACAAATGCTGTTTCTCTTACAATGTGCATGAACTAACATGGTGTGATTAATGTGCTTTGGTGACTTGGGTTAAAAAACATAAATTCTGCAGGGTTTCTTTGGGTGTGATCCGTATCAACACAGCAGCTGCCTCTAAAACGTTCACAAACACCGTAACCATGAAATAAATGTAGGCAATGTCAAAATCTCAGCAGTCTTTGGGGATTTTTAAAAAAAGATGTTGGTGATTAACTCTTGGGCTTGCAAACTGGCAATCTTCTGATTCATAAAATTTCTGAGCGTTTAACTGTAAAATTATATATGCTACCGAATATAAGGGGCACCGGTCAGTTCTGAAACTGTAACAAGCCAAATCTGTGAAATACCAATAATCAATCATGCTAAACAGTAAGTATAAAAAAAAAAAAGCAAGCCTCATGATTTTTAAAAACAAACAATAGTACTCAAATTTACAACTTCATGTGGTTCTCCATAAATTAACATCTTTGTTAGCACTTTCTGACATCATTCCTTGTTAACTTAAGAACTGATAGCTCGATTTTTTTTCAGATATTTTGATGGCATGACAAATCAGAAAGAAGAGGATGTACTGTATGACTAGACACAAGATCAGTTCTGTTTGTGGATTACATTTTCAGTAAGATGTATGGATCTATTTTTTCCTTGTTCTTATATATAGATCATGAGACTTGACTGAGGCAATATACATATCATCCATCCATCTATGGCGAACTACAGCCATGCAGCTGACAACATTTTACAAAATCTCTCTCCTTTAACAGCTTTCCTGAAACTGACTTCACTGGGTTTCATAATAGGAGTCAGTGTGGTGGGTAACCTTCTGATCTCCATTTTGCTAGTCAAAGATAAGACCTTGCATAGAGCTCCTTACTACTTCCTGTTGGATCTTTGCTGCTCAGATATCCTCAGATCTGCAATTTGTTTCCCGTTTGTTTTCACCTCTGTAAAAAATGGCTCTACTTGGACGTATGGGACTCTTACTTGCAAAGTGATCGCCTTTTTGGGGGTTTTGTCCTGCTTTCACACTGCTTTCATGTTATTCTGCATAAGCGTCACCAGATACCTAGCTATTGCCCACCACCGTTTTTATACAAAGAGACTGACCTTCTGGACCTGTTTGGCTGTTATCTGTATGGTGTGGACCCTTTCTGTAGCCATGGCTTTCCCCCCAGTTTTAGATGTGGGCACCTACTCGTTCATTAGAGAGGAAGACCAATGCACTTTTCAGCATCGTTCCTTCAGGGCTAATGATTCCTTGGGATTTATGCTTCTTCTTGCCCTTATCCTCCTAGCCACACAGCTTGTCTACCTCAAGCTGATATTTTTTGTTCACGATCGCAGGAAAATGAAGCCAGTCCAGTTTGTTGCAGCAGTGAGCCAGAACTGGACTTTTCATGGTCCCGGAGCGAGCGGTCAAGCAGCTGCTAATTGGCTGGCTGGATTTGGAAGGGGTCCCACACCTCCAACCTTGTTGGGAATCAGGCAAAACGCGAACACCACAGGCAGGAGAAGGCTACTGGTTTTAGATGAGTTCAAAATGGAGAAGAGAATCAGCAGAATGTTCTACATCATGACATTCCTCTTTCTGACCTTGTGGGGTCCCTATTTGGTAGCCTGTTACTGGAGAGTTTTTGCAAGAGGGCCTGTAGTACCAGGGGGATTTCTAACGGCCGCTGTCTGGATGAGTTTTGCCCAAGCTGGAATCAATCCTTTTGTCTGCATTTTCTCCAACAGGGAGCTGAGGCGCTGTTTCAGCACAACCCTTCTTTACTGCAGAAAATCCAGGTTACCAAGGGAACCTTACTGTGTTATATGAGGGAGCATCTGTAAATCTTTAGCCTTGTGAAACAGTACCATTCTCTGCTAAGCAATTGTGGCCTGTAGCCATGTCTTGAGAAGAAAATCAAGAATGGGATGTCAGCAGTTGTAAGGATTTGGGCAACATTCTGCAGTCTTTGCAATAGCTCACCTCTAATCCTGTTTTAAACCTAAACATGTTCCTGCTGACCACTGCTGAAGGTTTGTAATTAAGAACAAAGGACTGAACTACTGCCCTGAATTCCTTTATGTGGTTGAAATCTAGATTATGAAAGTAGCAGGTGCTAAGTATCAGTGCTAAATGCTGTGTATATCACTACATAAAATAAGACCATCAAAAAGATTTGCATTGGACATCTTAATAAATTAAGTTGATATGAAGTTAATGTGTTGATAAAACTAATTTTAGACATCTGAAGACCTTTAAAACATTTCATACAATTATTGTTTTGCAAAGACTGAAAACTGGGGACTCGAGTACTGTAACTGATTAAAGATGTGCCATGCATTATTGGATTATCACACTTACAAATCTGTTTGCCTTGTGAGTAAGTTTTGGGGAGCATTCCAAAGCAGTATTTTTGTTCAATTTAGACTTTACTTTTTTTTTTTTTCCCAAATGTATTACTCTTTCTAAATACCATTTTCCTTAACAGTGAAATTACTAGCATTTAACTGTGTTCTGTGGTTTTTGCTGATTTGATATAAAGTTTAATAGATTCTTATTTATATTTTTTAAAAAGCTAGATATCAGTCTGTTAGGCAACGTTAATGATAATATCCAGTCGTAATTGAACAGTTATAATTATACAGAATAAACACATGTTGCCTTAAAGGGTTATCTAGTATCTTCCATTTTGTTTAGCATTGAAGCAAATAAGCAAGGAAAATTGAATCAATAACTCTGGTCAGTCATTTGGGAGTGCATGAAAGATCACTTAGTCCTCTTTTCCTTTTTACTCCAATGGTTCCCAAAATCAATATGCACATCACTGGGATGATATGATTTTTTCTAGGTGTGCCGCCCTTTCTAGTTTGTTCTGAGAAACACAGGCAGTTGATGTATGTTTATATTTTAAGACAGCTGTCATGGGGAGACCGCAGCCTTAGTATGATATCTTGCACAATTTGTGAAGCATTTATTCTACTGAAGGCACAGTCTTGTTTATATTTTCTGCACATTTTGGTGTATTGGTTGTTTTAAATTATTTAATTTTAACTTGTGAAAGCATATAATATGATTTCTTAGTATTTTAGAAATACATTAGAGTCTGTGAGTCTTTCCTTCTTTAAGATACAGATGTGTGGATTTCAATATAAAGTTGCATTTGCCAAAATTTACCTGTGTAGCTTGTTAATTTTCTTGGAATAAAATTTTACATTTTTCCAGTTATACAATTAACCTTTTTTTATTTTGTCTAGTGAGCTAGCATGAAGTACTGAGAATGTAGCCATTATGAATTATTATCCTTTGCAGTCACTGTATTCCCAAACTGTAAATGCATGAATGATGGGGACCACAGGATTGATAAATGATATTATTTACAGTAACACTATTGTGTAGTTTATCATAATTACCCATCTATCTGTTCTAATATGTCAGTTATATTTAAAGTTACAACACAGTATTTGACATTAACTTCACAGTTTAATTTTGGAAAATGTGTATTTGAAGCACAACATCATGAGTTGGTCAGTCATAAAGAACATGGATTCTTCTTAATTTTTGGAGAGACAAGACTGGAGGTCTTAATTCAGTATTGGTCTATCTTGTCCTTTGTTGTAGTTTTTTGGCCAGCAAGTTAATATAGACATACACAAGCAGCAGTCAATAATGGAAATGCTTAAATTTGTATGATAGCATTACACAACATATGCAACAATTCAGAGAGTTGTGTCTATATGTGATCAGACAACTTGATCAAAGATTTAGTGAGCAATCTGTTTGACCTCACTTATACTTTTATACTGAGGTTGATTGGTTGAGAGGCATGGCTTTATATACTGTGTTGAAACAGAAAAATTGCTAAAATAATGAGTCCTCATCAGTACAAGAATGTTTCAGAACCTAATTTGAAATGGGACCAATGAACTTCTACCAAAAGGACTTTTTTTATTACACTGAAAAAGGCTTTGAAATTAAGGTAGTTAAGCAATTGTCAAGCATAGCAAGAGTGAAGAAGAACTGAATCGTATGTTGGGAAAAATTCTGAAAGTTATCCCACCTAAGATTATTAAAAGGTTGATTGGCAATAACTTCAGTCGAATTTCTATAAAATAGTAACCTTTACAAGGAACATTGATATTACATATTGTAATAAAGAACTACATATAAATAACGTTGTAAATAGTGTTATAGTTGTAGAAGTAGTCAATTCTGAAGATTATCTAGAAAATTTTCAGCTATGACATTTCAAAGCTGCAGACTTGGGGCCTGACCTAACTCCTAATAAAGTCAGTTGGTGTTTTCCCATTAACTTCATTTGGAGCAGAAGCAGGCCCTAGCATTTCTGTAGTACTATGCTTCTGAAATACTAAGAAGGCTGTATTTACTATGCAGTGGGAAAAGAAAAAAAAAAATTATTTCCCTGGAAGTTTTGCAAGCAGTAACTGATGTAAATTAAAATAATAAACAGTAAACAAGTCTGAAAGCAAGTATTTTCCTAAATGGTTTTCTTTTGATATGAGCATAATTCCTTTTGCTAATGGCAAAATACACAGTTGTATGACTACCTGACAAAGGAGCGGTACTGTTTTTTTAACTGAACTTCTGTAATTGTTCCAGAAAGAAGTTTTGTGATGGAAGTGTTTCCTTATGTTTTCTCCAGTGTTGAAATAACAAAGGGTGTTCAATGAAATTAAAAGGCAGCAGATGAAGTAAAATTTTATGCAAAGTTTTTACTTGGTGGAACTCGCTGGTGCAGGATGTCAAGTAGTTTAGAGAGATTCCTACAAGAATTATTTGTATGCATGAATTAAAGCAGTGCTTGCAGATTTTATCATCAGTGTCATTTTGATCCTGGTCAGTATATCAAACCTAATGTATTAAGGTATAAGCTGAAATAAGCGAAAAGCTGTTGCATCAGTATGAAAAGCCTTTTGCATTCATTTTAGTGCAGGAGTTAAGGTGTTGCCAAAGCTACAATACAGGGCTGCTAGGTTACTCTTGTCTTTCAGAATAGCAAAAAAAATGACACTGTTTTAATCTGCAGTGGTCTTTAATACTCATGGGTAATGTGAAGGTAGTGGTTTTAATTTTCCTAATGGTGGAAAACAAGAGTGAGAACAGGATCCCTGGAGAAAAGACTGTCTGTCCCTGTTGCTTTCCTGCCCCCTGTTGCCCCACTGGCCCTTTGACAGCCTCTCCCATCAATCCCTCTTCAAGACTAAATGTTTCGTATACTCTATCTTGAATATGAATAAAATGTACAGTTAGCCAATTATTGCAAGGGGTTTGGTACAGTTACAAAGTATTATAACAAAATGGCTTTCCATCAGGCTATACGCCTCAGGGGCAGAGACGTCCATTGTATCTCTCTCCTTTTAAGCATGTTGAGTTTGTTTGCTTGTGTTGGTTTTATTTTGCCATTCAAGCATGTGAACGTTTTCCTTATATTAATTAGAGTCCCATATTTCAGCAAGGTGCTATTACTCATGGATTTAAAAAAGCCGTTTTGAAAGGAACTCTGATGATTCTTGAGGTGAATTAGAGAGGTATTTTGACAAACAACTGGTTTTTAGCAAATGATGAATAAAGCTGTGGGTTGCTGGGATCTCTCATAGTTACACAGTCAACTCTCAGTTTTTGAAAATAGAAATAGAGTAAACTAACCCACATAAAGCTATAACGTAGGTAATACAAAGCATATGTACATTGGATAAGAACCTCCTATCTTTGTTACATTCATTGAGGAATGAAGTTAAGCTGAAGTAAAAAGTGAGATCAGAAATTCAAAGAAAAATGGTGAGTGTTTTTCCTTTTTTTCTGCTTTGTTTTAGCATAGCACTGCTAATCTGCAACCCAGGTTACACACCCACAGACAACCAAGAGTTGGCTGTAGAATTCTGCATACCAAACAGACAACTTCCTTCTAGTTTACATTCATTGAGAATAGAAGTGCACACTTAATAATCTGATTGACTTTCCAGAGAAAAGAGAAGGTTCAGCCTGAGATACTATTCCTCAAAGTAAAAATTCAGTATGTGGTCTCTGCTTTTGTTTACTGAAGTGATTTTGAGTGTGAAGAAATCAGTGATCTAAATCAGCAATGATCACAAGCGTTCTCTGGCCATGACCATTACCAACAGTACAAAATGACATTTTGTAATGCATATGCCAGCAACAAATCAAAGAGTTTGATATTACATGCCATGATTTCCTAGAGTGGCCTGAAAATAGCTCCTGCTTTATATTTAGAAAAAACAATATAACAAAGCTGTCCATTTAAATGGATAAAGTCTTTGAATGGCCAGCATGGAAAAAGAAAGGTGAATTTTAGGGATCGCTCGTTATAAATAGAGAAGAGTTTTTGTGGTGTTTTTTGTTCAGCTGAATGATGTAATTACCTAAGTGTATACTGATCAAAGAAATGCCACAGTAAATAAGTTAGGTTTTTTAGTAATTTAAAAGGGAAATAAGTAACAGCAATCTTCAGCCTTTTCAAATAAAATAATTGCATATGACCATATGTAAAATACCATTAACAAAACAATTACTGACATTTTCAGTACTTAGTGATTTTATGTACTTGATGCATTTGAAGAACAATGTCTGTAGGCAGTGAGTTGACTGATGCAGCCCAGCGGGAGACTTGTCCTTCGCATAACAGGTTTTGTATCACTCTTGGTATTTAATAAGCACAAGAGATATAAAAACAGAATTAATCTGATAAAATCTTCAGCAAACTCTGCATTAGCTACAACAAAACTTCTCCAAATACTAGGCAAATTACTGTCTCCAGAGATTATTCAATATTATCCCCATTCTAATTCACGAAAAGTCTACTTCATCTTTGTTAAAAAGAAATCTAGTTAGAGATGTATATTTTTTTCATTCTTTCATTGGCTGGCTAAGACAAGTTCTGCTGTAATGTGGCGTTAAGGACATCAAGTATTAAGTTATTCATTTGAATTTCAGTTACTATGCTACCTATATGTGACGTTGTTGTAGTCAGATTTTAAGTAAGTTCACAAATTGTATGGTTGAAATTTATAAATAATCACTTACGATGCAAAAGACAAAAAACCAATCCATACATCCAGTTCATTTTTGCTCTTATTTCCATGGAGAGTTAAATTTACAATTTTAGGAATGAAAAGGCAAACTCTGAAAAATATGTTGGAGAGGAGGCCAAAAATAGCCAATAATACATCAGTTAAGGTTATCTTTGCTGTTAAATGACTGAATTTTCTACATGATTGTACTGAACCGGCTTTCCTGCTTCTTAGCAGTGTGTCTGTGTGTAGTATAGATAGAATTTGAATGCCATCATTAACTACAGCACTTCCTGAGCCCTTTTATTTTCATTGTGTAAGCATCAAGCTCAGGCATGCAAACATCCTCATGCAAACTGAAGAAACTGCTAAAGATAGAAAGTTTTGCACTTAAAATAATCTTGGTGGATCAGGTCCTTAAGATAGTTTAAGAGGGTGGCACAGATACTTGATGACTACTCTAGGCAGCATGTTGGAGGACAGAAAAGAAGTTTGCAGCTGAGTTTATGAACCAATTAAAATCCCACCATTGTCCTGTAGTAAAAACACCTCCTATGGAACTGGCCCACCACAGATCTGTGACCCACTTCATGCTGAGTTTAGGTAGGAGTTTGTTTTTGCATACTCTTAGTATTAATGGGTGAAATTTGGCAGCGAATAGAGATTAAAAATACCTAAACAACATTTGTAGGCTACAGACATGTGATATGTGCTTGCCTTCTCAAAAGAGAAGTAACAGAAGGAGCATAGGCCCAAAGGTAAATGGGTTTTGTAAGCTCCTTGGTATTTCATGCACTGTTGGCCCCTCAGAAGTGAGAGAGAAGATGTGTTTTATTCTTGATTTTTGTTTTTTTTTTTTTTCAAAATGCATCCCATCCCCTCCCATCCCCTACCAGGTGAGCATTTGATTTTATGCTTAATCAAGTTTGTATATTATTTAAAATATGTTTTTAATTGTTAGATATATTTGTAGCTTGGCACTGATTATGGAGATACATATCCGTGTATGTACTTGCTCATTTCCATAAGCATTTCCTGTGTTATAGACACGCAAATCCTATTTTTGAAATTAAGGCACTCTACAATTATGTGTTTCCTGAATTCTCTATGAAGGCCCTTAAGCTTTGGAAATTTCTCCTATTTGATCCAAAACATTCAATGCAGATTATTAGAACACACCACAGGGAGCATTTGATTTCTCTGACTGCAGGACTGTTTGGACATCATGAAGGCTGGAAAAGTATATTTAGCTCCTGTATAATAATTTATGGTAATGACAAGGCAATAGAATCGATAGTGGTAGGACTACTAGGATATGATATTTCAATAACTGCAACTTTAAATTACGTTGTAAGACATCTGACAAAAGGAGAAATGCTCCTTTTATGAGATGATTATGTAAATGGGAAGTAAACACACACAAATTAGTACAGTTCTATAGGATTTTGATTAACATATTCAGTCATAGCCATAGTAAGATGGGCATAAAGCAAAAAAGAGAAGAGAAAGTAGCATACTATTTGATATGTAATCCTTGTAACATTCTTGCAATCCCTACTCAAGGAAAATTTTTCGTCTTTCGTGGAAACACATCTCAATAAAGACTGTAAGATATGGTAATTTATATAAGTGTTCATGTTTTTTACTCTACTAGTTCTCAGTGAGAGCATGGCATAATGAGACTTTAAATGTAATGTCTGTCATAGTCTGTGTGCAAAAGGAGTCTATTGATTAGTTTCAAGAGGGAGTGTGTACTCATATGTGGAGAAACTCCTCTCACACTCTCCAAAATAATGTGGTGTAGTTGACAGCAAGCAGGGACAGCTCAAGCCCTGGTGGAGGGCACAGAGTGTCACACTAGAGTATGATAAACAAGTATAAAATCAGATGCAAGGAAGATTAGGAACATTTTGAAGTAGCTTCCTATGCTAATGGTTGTAAATAATGCTTTTGTATTCATTTGTAAATGTTCTTTTAAGTTCCTAAGTGGTGATAAGGGCATCTGCAGAAAGGTGAGGTGCCCACTTCTTAACATAGGGAAGCAGTACGCATTATAGGCTGACTCCTGCCCCAAGCACCTTGTGTGGTGCTATTGTAATATTCGCTAAACTCAGCAGTTTAAGGTTTTACTTCAGGTGGATTATATGGTCACAGTCAAATTTTTGAAACTCATTTATCTTTCAGTGTTTTTTATGAGTAGTTTCTGTGCTTAGTAGGTGGAAAGAAACGCATGTAAAGATGAATGGGTTGAACAAAAATCCTTTTGAGCCTAAACTTTGTGTGAATTTCATAAGGATGGATATAGGTGTGGAAGCCCTTCACTGTTTTACCTTATCTGTCAGACACTCTTGTATTTCATTGTGGTTAACACGTAGGCATACAAGGGGCTGAAATAGTCTGTCCCAGTCAGCATTCATTCTCTCTTTCCTATGTGAATCTACAGAAAGACGGACACCATTGTTTGTGGAGACTCTTCTATATAGATGACCTTCCTCTAAGAGACACATTGTTAAAAACCTGAGATTGTTGTATTGGAGAAAACAATTCCATTTTTGATCTTTTGTGTTAAAAATTCCTGTTAAATTTGCTTCTTAGTGTACTAACTTAAAACCAGCATCACAGAAACGCCCATTGCCCCCTACTGACCAGGAGGACCACTAGACTAACTGGCAGACATAGCATCGGTAGGAACATTATAATCTTTTGGCATCAATTAAATAAATGCTGATACAATAGCAATTATTAAAATATTTTAATATAGTAAACCCTTGAAGGGGTTAATTTCCTGCTTTGACATTTTCCTTATGTAAATATCCTCACTCCATTTCATGCCAGACATGTTTGGCAAATGTGGATGCTTTGGGTGGCATTGACGTCTAAGTTATGTCATCTAAGGACAAGTGCTGGCTGCTAAATAATTTATTCATTTAAAGTTCAGAAGATATTGTATAAAACTAGCTATCACAAAAAAAAAAAAAAAAAAAAAAAAAAAACCCAACCAAGCAATGTTTTCTTATGTAATGTATATGATGCGTTAAACATTGGCTTTGGTACCTGAATATTGTCAGACTTAGCATTCAGATCTGATACAGAATTAGAAACGAAGCTTGTCAAGATAATTTCTAGTCACTGAATATAACTATGAAATGTTATTGTTATATATATTCTACTTGACTGCTTCTTTATAAATATTGAAAAAGTATATGATAAGAATCAGATGGAAGAGCCTTGACCATACTGAAATTAGGAATAAAATGCCACTTGCTTTCAGTGAAGACAGGATTCTATGTATTAACCTTGATTTCAAAATCCACTGGTTGTATGGCATAGAATGGATGTATACATTGCATAGAATGAATGTATACATTGCATTTATGTATGCCCAGCATGTCTAAGATAAGAGTTTTTAAGGCCCAGTTCACATTCTTAAGGGTTTTTTTTTCTGTTTTCTTTATGTCAAGGTCTTCATATTATGCTCTTACAGCAATGAAATCTGAACTCCTGTTGTAATTGGTATTTACATAACCATGTTGCTTAACAGCCTCTTTATAGACAAGTACACTTTTGTATCAGATTCTGAGAAAAAGCAGCCTCTGTCTAAAAGCAAACAATTAAAAGATAACAGAGATAACAGAGGATGGCTGCAGACCAGTGGGATTCCAAGAAAATTATAAGACAGTGTTGGTGAGCATGATGGGCCAGGAGATCCCAGGCTTTTCTTTTTTCTTTTTTTTTTTTTTTTTTTTGAGAGGAGGGAGACTGAAAAGGAAAGTTTTAGAACAATTGAAAATAACAAGGGGATGGATTCTCAGAAGAAAGGAGCAGCTTGGGAGAAAGTACAAAAGCTATTTCCTGAAAATCTAATTGCTGGTGATAATTGTCAGTGATAGCCTGTAAATGTGAGTAGATTGGAATCTCTTGATAAGAAGCAAAGATGATGGGCCAAGAGGAGCAGAATAAAGTTGCAAAGCTGAAGGAGGAACAGAAAATAACTACTCATCCACAGCATTAGGTAGAAAAAGGTCATTACATGTCATGTTGAAAGTGAGGTTCAATGAAAAGAATTCTTGAAAGCTGAAGAGGTAGACTCTAGGTAGTGGTTGTAGTCAGTGAGCTTAAAACGGAGAAAGAGAATAAGACAGCAGAGTAATTGCCAAAATAAGTGGGATAACCCTCCTGTCTTCCACCCCCACCCCCAATTATTACAAAATTCCCTAATTTTTATGGGAGGAGAGAGAAGACAGAAGAAGGTGATGAAACCAGGAAAGGAGTAGTTGAGGAACAGGACTGGATATTGGAAAGAAGGGTGGGAGTTGAGCATAGCTGAAGGGAAGGCTGGCAGAAAGATCAAATTTGGATGAATATCCTTGGAGTAAAGTAGAGAGATTTGAGTTTCCAGGAGATGAAGGACTCTGGGAAAGATGGAAAGGATGACAATAACAAGAAAGGGGAATTACGTCAGTCAGGGAAGAAGAGGGACAGAGAAGTGAAGAGTAGCTGTGTCGCGGGAAGATGGCAAGATCCAACAGTGGGGGTCACCAGGTTGCTGTTGGGTAGTAGAGGTTTTGCTTTTCAATGACATTTTGCAAACCCATGGCAAAAGGAAGCAATGCCAAAGGATTCCAACATTAGTAAGATATAGGCAGCTGTGGTCTCAGTGTTCTCAGTATCCTGTAGTCAGTGTTAAATACAAGTTCAGTAGGAGCTTGACAAAAGACTGAATAGTATCCATTATGTGCCATTCTTCCCTTTTTAACATTTTAACAGGAGTTTCTGTTCTATGTTCTTTTTCTTGCTTTCTGTAATGTTCTTTACTAAGAAAAGCTACACATTCTTCGTGACACTATGTGTTTAGAATCTGTTGGCCCAGCAATTTCGATAACTTTCAGACTGAATGATAGCTTTTCAGAACAGTGGAAGTGCGGTTTGTGTGCAATTTGAGAGCTCTGCAGTGTTTCATTATCATTATCTGCCATAATGGTGGTATCTTGGTCTGGTGAAGTGACCATTAGGATGAAAGCCAGTAACTTCCAGGTTCTCATTGCAGCTTTGCTACTAACGTCATTGCATGGATGACCTTGGATGATTTTTATAGGCCAACTTTTCAACTTTCCACTAATTAAGCAATCCAATGACATTTTGTGTTTCCAGTTTAAGACACTGATGAATCAATTTCCAAGGCAATGTAGCACCCATATGTACAGACTATGTTAATGTGGTAGGAGTATAGGTGGTTAAACTAATCAAAAATGTTCTATTTAATTTGTTTTGTCAAATTTTGGCCTTCTGCAGGAAACGTCAAGTTCTACTTCTCAGGCTTTTTCTTCCCTTGAAACTGAAAATATTCTGTGAAGAAAAGTTATATTTCCTGACCACACTTTAAGATTTGGGCCAACAATATTTCTGGGGAATCTTCAAAAAATAAGGTAACCAGATTAGGGATCATGTTAGTTGCAAAGTTTTTTTTGTGCATAGTTTGTCAGTTGAATAAAATTACTAATAATAGAACTTACTTGAAGGATGAGAGACTTAATTATGTAATGTTTCTAGATTTCTGACAATCATAACAAATTAGCATTTACCCCCTGTAATTGACAAGGTCGTAGTAAGATGCCCATGGCTACCCTAGGCAAGCAAATAATTTTTAAATTTTTTTCATCGAAAGGCTGATGAGACAGTGTGGTGGTCAACTTTTCACTGCTGGCAGTAGACTGCAGCCCAAAAGTTTGGAGACAGATGACTTGGGATGTTCAGATAACCTCATTTTGCCAAGAGATATGTTCATTAAGTTGTCAAAGAACTGAAATGTATGCATTGCCCATCCATCTGGCATATAATTTAAATACAGCTGAATTACTGACCTCAGATATGATATAAGCATTTCTGAGTAGACATGACTGATAAATTTGCATAAACTGAGGCTCTTAGAATAAAAATGCATTTTAAAAGGAGAGTAAAAATCTACTTCTGAGATCTGGAGACTCATGACAACATTAATAGATGGTAACCTACTCAAATTAAAAAAAAAATATTTTACTGAGTACTAAATAATATTTTTTAAATGTTTGCACAGGATTTTTAATACAACCAGTAAAGTCTCTCTGTAGCCTGAAGAAAGGTGTCAGCAGTTGAAGTGCCTGAAATTGAGATACTGAATTCATCACAATGAGTTTTCTGAGGGCTGAATAGATAATCTGCATGATTTTAAATATTAAAAACCTTTGTCAGGGTAGATGTGCCTGCAAAAATGCAAGCTGGCAGTTACACATGATTAAGTCACAGTTGTCTGGCAATTCCATATCTGGGTTACCACCAAATATTATAAATAAAAACAAATCTTGATACCTGATTTTTTTTTTTACTTCTGTCAGGTAGCAATGCTGTCATCGGTTAGATGGATTTTACCAATGTTGTTATATTTTAACACCTTAGTATTTGAAACCTGACTATACCACTAGAACCCAAACCTGCAAAAAACAGATGATATGTAATGATCCTCTGGGAATAATACCACTGTGGAGGCTAGGCATGTCCCTTGGGTGTCTGTATGAGCAACCTAGATTCCATTGAGTGCCAGTGGATCTTCAAGAAGCACATTAAGGGTTTGATTGATAGATTTGGAGAGAGGCTGTCTGAATTCTGGAGGCCTTCAGCGTAGACGCCTGAATCAGAGCCTGAGGATTGATGGTGAACACCCTTTCAGTCTTTCTTCAGGTCTCTCTGTGAGAACACTGCCTCTCTTTCAAGACTACATGCAATGAAAAGGGAAGACTCATTCTTTCACTGTGCAGGAAAGCTGGTGCATGAATTTAAACTTCTGCACAAGCAGATGGCAATATTTTCTTTTCCACATCCTTTCCTTGGTATGGAACACATCACTGTTTTCAAGTCACGGATCTGGAGATATGTTTATCCAGAGATGTAATAGTAAAGATTCCCTCTGCTATATGAACAGTTTGAAGAGTGATGTATTTCTCAGTCTCATGAGCATGTTGAAAACCTGCTTCACTTGTGAGCACTTCTGAACAGACTGTTCCTGCCAACAAGGCTGTTGTGTATACCCATAGGACACCCATATCAACAGTGTGGGTGCAAGTGACCCTGCCTTCTAGGAGATCCTCAAAATGCACATGTATTCGTTTCAGAAGTAGTTTCATGTAGCAGAGACTTCTACCAGAATTCACATGAAAAATGGAAATACAGACTTGTAATCTTTTGCTGCCCGAGGTATAGGAATGAGGTATTTCTGTAGCAATTGTCCTGTCACCACTACCTCTGTACAAGTACTGCGCCACTCTTTGTCAGTTTTTAACTCCTTTCTCTTTTTTCAGTTGCTGCAGCCTTGAGATGTGGTGTTCTTGGAGGTCAACAATGATAGAACTCAACCATATTTGTCCCTATTCAACAAAAATTCAGCAAATACTAATTTATGTCCTGAGCTGACTCAGTTTGATGCCCCCATGCTTGCTTCCAGGTGTCTTGTTTTTATCCCCAGGTGAAATCTTAAGTTTACCCTGTCAGGCCTGCTTATATCTATAAACATTTGCAGCATCGTGTTTTTAGTCTGATTTTGTTGTTCTGTGGGATAGAGGCTTAAGGGTGACCTGACATGCAAAATGCTCCATGACCCTAGTTCCATCCATCAGTTGACAATGATCATCACATAGTATCTTCCTACACATATCACTTAGCAAAGAATCCAAACGGACTGGTATTCTGGGATGCCTCTGGTGGGTTCAAGCCATGCTATGGTTATGCCTGTCCCATTGCTATTGCTTGAAAGACACATTTAAAAAAAGTGGCATGCCAGCTCTTGGAAGTCTCCTTCTGAGGACCTTCCTGCTTGAATCCAAACAGTTCAAGCTGTGGCTGTGAACCAGACACAGCTCACAAAGTGATTTCTGTATTATGAGGGGGTGAGAAAGTGCTTCTGTACTCTGGAACTTCGGTGGCACGGGCATGTCCTTAGCCAACTGGTTGACTATTAGAATAGTCATACCTTTGTTGTCATTGCTCATGCCTTTAACTTTAGCAACGCACTGAGCAGCAAGAGTTGTCTCTGGGGACCAAGGAAAGAATAAACTGTGGGCAGTACAAGGTGGGTAAAGGGAAGAACTGGAGCAGGAGGGAGCAGACGGACATTGGATTTTTCTGTGAAAGAGGAAGATGTATGGATGACAGAAATTAGAGTGTCAGGAAGCAGGGTACCTGGCAGTAGTATGGATACTCAAGGAACAGAAGGTACATGGACAGACTACAAGAGATATAGAGGCCTGGGGCAAGGAGCAGAAGAAATGCATTGGCAGGCAGGCAGTGGGTCTGAGAGGGAAAGTATGGTGCTTTGAGAGGCTGCTGGAGTGTAACCATTCATTAGTAGCCTTTCAGTGCATTGGGAGGCCAGGCTAGGCACAGCCAGGATGCCTTTGTTTATGGATAAACGTGAAGCATGCTATGGAAAGGAGATGAATGCAACCAGAAAGTTCTCAAGGAGTATGAAGTGATCCTGTTTTTTCCAGGCCAGCTAACAATTCTGGTGCACACACTACCAAGGACAGCACAAAGCAGAGGAAAGATACAGGGGACCATACGTGAAGGAGGTGTGTGATTTGTTTCTTCCCCTGCAGCCTCTCAGTGTGTTCCTCTGAGGCTTTAATTGGAACTGAAAACTGCTGCTCCTTTGCAGAACTCCCGAGGGAGAAGGGCCCTTGTGCCCTTGTTGGGATGATTTCTTTCCTCCTTTACCCCCATGTGACACAAACAGGGAAAATATCATTGCAAACCATTGAGCCTGCTTGCTGAATCTAGCACAGTGTTATTTAAGATGACTGAGATTTCATTTTTTTTTAAAACTGATTCCATCCAACTCAGCATTTGAAAAACCTTGAAGATCATATTATATGCACGAGGACAGTTAATATGTTTGTTGTAAGGACCCCAGTCAGAAAATGTATATGTCCCAGGCTGTTGTGGAATTAAGACTTAAGCCATTTAAGCAAGTCTGCACGTGAGTAAATAACATTCAGCTTTCCAGATGCCCAAAAAGTATCCAGACAGAGCCAAGAGAACCAAAGCTTTCAGCACAACACTGCCCTCTGGAGCTTTCCGAATCACTCTCATAGCAAAGCAAACAAAGGACATGAAAGGAGAAAAATACAAAAATGCCCTGGTCTCCGATATAAAAACAAATAGCATAATGCATACAGTGCAGTGAGTAATAAAAGCAGCATTACTGCAAAAGCAGTGGAAATATGAAGAGATACATCCCCATCACAAATACTGACAAATATTGTTCAGCATTGAATGGAAGGTGAAAATAAATTGGGAATTTTAAAAAGACCTGGAAAGAATGACACACAATAATGAAAATGCTTTTTAATTTTGTTTAAAGGTGTTTGCAGCATTCTAACAAAGAAAATATCAACAAGCAGTTGGGAAGGAAAAAAACAATTTGCTCTCTCAAAAATCTATTTTAGATGCGAATCTTTTTCTCCTATGCATCCTTTCACATTTTGATAGTGTTTATGTCAGCGCAAAGATGATATGTTACCTTGTGCTGTCAAGAGCTTACCAAAATAAACCTCATCAACAAGGCATTAAATAATAATATCAGCTTTCCCCTGAAGTTTTTATATTCTCTGTGATGTACTTATGCATATTTTTAAAAGAACTTAAATTATTGATTCCCTCCTTCCATCAAACCTGTCTAACCAGTGGAGTGTACATAGAATGCAGTCCTGTAGTAAGCTGTGTTCAAGAACAACTCAGAACTCTTAATTGAAAGCATGGGCTTGTCAGAAGTGAATTTCTTGAATTTATGAAAGGCCTAATCTTTAAAATACAACCTGTAGCCAGTAACTACTAATCATTACTGGTATTTCTGATAGCAGATATTATTATTCTCAGTAATATCTGTACACAGAATTGGATTCAAGGACATAAGAACCACAATCCAATAGCTGTTTCTACACCCAGTATTTTCTTTTTAAAGTGAATAATGGAAAAGCTGGAAATACGACATCCAAACACCTGCTCAAAGGAGAACCAGCTAGAGGAGGTTGTTCTGGGCCACATGTAGTCAGGTTTTGAGTCCTTCCAAGGGTGGTGGGTCCACAGCATGTTTGGGCAACCTATTCCACTGTTCAACCAACTTCATAGTAAATCAGTTTTTTCTTACCTTTAAGTGGTATTTCCTGGTTTTCATTTTGTGCACAGTGCCTCATCTTGTCACTGAGAAGAATCTGACTCCATCTTCATAACTCCCCCAGACAGACATTTATACACACTGATAAGATTGCTCCTTAAGCAGTCCCAGCTAAGCAGTCTTGTTTCTCTCAGTGTCTTCCCATATGTCAGGTGATCCAAGTTCTTAATTTTCATTATGGCCCTTCATTGAACTCCTTCCAGTATATCCATGTCTGTCTTGTACCGGGAGGTCTAGCACTGGACCCAGCACTCCCAATACTTAGCTTATCAGTGCTAGGTGGAAAGGAAGGATAATTTGCCTCAGCCTACTGATGATGTTCCTCCTAGAGCAGCCCCGGATGGTGCCCTTGCCACAGGGGCTTCTTGCTGGCCCTTGTTCAGTTTTAGGGTCCACCAGGATCCCGAGGGCATTTTCTACAAAGTACCTTTCCAGCCAGTCAGTCCCCAGCCTGTACTGGTGCCTGGAGCTCTTCCTTCTGAGAGGAATTTGAAGTACAATGCAATAGTAGTACAATACAATAGTAGTACAATGCAGGGAGGTGGTTGACTTGCCTGCCTTGGAGGTGTTCAAGGTGCCGGTGGATGAGGTACTGAGGGGCATGGTTTAGAGATTGGTGGGAATGGTTGGACTCAATGATCCGGTGAGTCTCTTCCAACCTGGTGATTCTATGATTCTAATAGTATCAGGATAGTAGCTGCCAATTTTGAAAAGAACAGAATTAATTACTTGGGAATACATGACTTGTGTTACTGTACTTTAAAGAAAGGTTATTTGAATACCACTAGACTAAGGGGAATGAATTGCAACAAACAGAAATGGCAAGAAAAGGGAAACAGTGGTCTTCTGGTGAGTCAGTGTCTGATCCTAGAAACAGCACTCCTGAATGATTCACTCACAGGGCTTGACATAGTACCTATTTAAGCCAGTGAGATCTTCCCCATGGTTTTGGAGGGCACTGAATGAAACCAGAATATATAATTGAAGAAAAGAGGAAAAGTTACATCATTACATAAGAACTTTTTTCCTATCTTGCTAATAATAAGCATGCAGCAAAGTAAGCTGCTCAAAGAGGAATTCTGAAGAGATTCCATAAACTGAATTTAAAGTATTAAAAATGTAAAGATGTCAAGTAGAGCATTAGTAGTCCTAGCCTCAGTGAGATAAACAATTGTTTAACTGCAAGCAATTACTTATCTCTATAAGTGTTGGCAGGACATGCATTTATGGGAAAGGATATGCAAAGTAAATAATAGTATAGAAAATATACCACCCTGTCTCCATTGCTCAGGAAATAAAAACTAGCTTCATGCTATGAGATTTAAATTCATGTACGTATCCGAGGCATTTGACTGTAGTGCAAGTAGTGAGGAAAGAGAGATTATTATACCTTTTACCCTCTGAGGCTAGTTACAAAATACTGATGCCAACACTGCAGTATATAATAGAGCTAATTGCAATTAGAAGGTTGCATCCTTAGTGCAGATGAACAAGTTTAATAACATGTTTTAATTTCACTTCAGATCCAAATGCATAGCATAGGTCAGCTTGGCTGATCTGCATATATATGTATCAAAAAGACTCTTGAAAGCTGCTGTTCCCTTAACAAACTGTGAATTTCCCCAATACTTTACTTTGTAAAATTTATGACACGGAATGCAAGTCAGAATAAGGTTGGAATACAGAGCTTGTGGAACATATGTCCTGGTTAGGTAGGAGATAGGATCTGAATTTAGGACCATGGATTAGGGTTGCTTTTGAAGATATCTTATGAAGCAGATTGGTCCTTTCATTCCTGTCCTAAAATAGAAATAGATCAGAGAGATCTGAGGTGTTTGTTTTTGCTTCAATGTTTTATTAGAAAATCTAAATTTCCTACACAGCATTCAAAAGTTTACTTATTTTGCTCATCCATTAATAATTAATCCTAAAACTGTAGGCAGGAGCTCTTCTGTTTCCAAGGTGAAGGATTCCTCACCTCCATTGTTCATTGTATACAGCGTTTTATATTTGGTGTGCTGATATGCTGAAAAAAGTTTAAATTTCTTATTTCTGAGTGTACTTCCAGATAAGATTGCCAGTGTATAAATCAGTGACCAGAAATTACTGCAGGACTGACTTTGTTTTTTCCCATTGTTTATACTGTTATCTCTATCATCCAGCCACGTGTTGGCGGATAAGAGTTTTCTTTCGTGAGGTCTTTATGATTTTGTCTAGTTTAAATACCTTCAGATATACAAAAATGTTAAAATTAAACAATTAAATTGTTCCTTTCTAGGTTTGAATAGTCAAATTCATCTTGAGTCAAGCTTTGTCACTGATAGCATTATTATCACTGCTTCATCATTAGAGGAGTGGAAGGTCTTGTCCTCAAGGGTATTAGTTTAAGTCCTGATCTGTGTGTATGTATTTAGCTAATTCAGAGGACATGATGTGGCTCATAGTGATTAATAACTATGTTCTTCAGAAGCTGGCATCTTCACCAAGATCTACACAATATCTAATAGAATTAGCCCCACTGAATTTAATCTTGAAAGCCCCAACACACCAAAATTAAGTACAATTTTAAGTGTAGTTATTAAATTACACTTTCATTTTACTAGGAAATATGGGCATGCAACACTTTAGCAACACATGACCCAATTTAGAACATTTCATTACTTTTCTTTAGAAATAGAATGGTATAATTAAAAAAAAAAAAGAACAGCCATTTGAATATTTTCCCAATATAGGCTAAGAGCAAGTGCTTATTTGTCATCGGCCCTCTGATATTAGTTAAATCAAGATATAGTTGAGGGTGTGAAACCATTATCTAGGCACACTGCCAACAAAGTGAATGACTGTACTCTTGACTTGAGTAATATCAAGTAGAGAACCAAAAGATAGCCCTAATTTAGGCACTGGAATGCCTAAAGATAAGACAAATAATTCATGCTTGTTGATTCAGAGAAGTGGCAGCATATGTTAATGCTCAAATTAGTGGGAAGAAGGTGCTTACCCAGAGGGCAATCAAGAAAGCCTACAGAATGACCAAAGAAAGAGCTCACTGATAAGTGACAATGGGCACAGAAACACTCTTCTGACCTCCTGTTGCAGGAGGGTCTCCAGTCCTGTCAAGATCCAGAGCACAAAATCTTCTGAGGGAGGATGATTCTTTTAAAATAGGAGTCTAGGCATGATTAAAGAGCTAATAATTCAATACCTCCTCAGCCTGAGTGAATCCAAACCTTCAACTCCTTCATCCCATGCCCCAAGATAAGACTATGGAATAATCTGTTCAAGTGGAATCATTGTTTACGCAGCACTATGAGACTGACAGAACTGAAAGTAGAGCAAACATGGAGGCATTTGGCATTATATACTAGTAATTATAGCTCTTTGACGAGAGATTTGTGTCCTAGTTTATAGCCTACCTGGTAAATGCCAAAATCATTGCTGATAGTCTTGGACCACTGTCTGCAAAACCAGTTTATGTTGAATTAATTCTTCTAAGGGTTTGCTCAACTTACAAATTGATTTGCCTGCTATCATTATCAGGATAGATAAAGGAATATCTGGAAAAATTAGACAATAATTAGTCCCAGTGATGGCATTTGTGATAGAATTTAAAAAATTATTTATCTCAATGAAGAGAAGTTTTAATTGACCTGTACTTCAATTCATCTGACTAAATCACGAAGGTAATTGTTAAAAGCAATATTGGAGAAGTGACATAATTGCACTTTGGTACATCATTTGACCTAGACTTTTACAACTTGCTGCTTAAGAAACAGGATACAAAAGCAACCTAATTAAAGCTATTGAAAACTAAGTAACTGACAATGTGAAAATGTAGACTCTGAATCTTCATCAAAGAGAAAAAATTTTACTGCGGCCTTTAAGGATTTTTTCTTGGCCTCAGATGGTTTCATTTTTTTTATCTGTGACCTGGAAGGAAAAAAAAAATCATGATTCAGAAAGTTTACAGGGATTGAGGAAGCAGTAAACAACGAGGCTGACAGGTCACTGATAGAATTTGGATTGTGTTTTTGAGCAGGCACAAACAAACAATATACATTTCTGTTCAGCTTATTGGCTCACACTTAAAGATCAGGAGCTCTGTACTAATAAGCAATCACTCCAGCAATGACTCACTGGCCTGGTAATCAGCCAGATGTCAGTTCCCAGTTCACAAGTGTTTCTGAAGGGGCCAAATGAAATCTTTCAGTATTTAAACAAAGCCTTGTAGAAGAGGAATAAGGAGAGCATCTTGTATGTACATTTGGTATGAATGTGACTGCCACCAGAATACTGTGACCAATATCTGATTGGGTAAGTGATGAAAATTTGATCAAGATTTAGAGAAGCCCACAGCAGTACTTGAACGAAATTTGTGGAAAGACTATTTAATCTGAAAGGCTAGAGGAACAGGTTTACTTGAGGCTATTACTTAATCCCATCAGGATCCCACCTCTAATGGGAGGTGTCCCTGCCCAGGGCAGGGGAGTTGAAATGAGATGATTATTAAGATCCCTTCCAATGCCAACCATTCTTTGATTCTATGAAAAAAAAAAAATAAATAAATAGCTGAAAGATCAGCCTGGTTGGCAGAAGGACCTGACAAAACAGCAACTCTACCAAAATGTCTTGGTGGTTTGGGAGGTTGGGAAGGTAGTGTCTCACTACCGGAGTGAGTGGTTCTGCAGTAGCCAAACCTTATAAATACAGTCTAAATTAAAGAAAGGATCCCATGACTTGGAGTTTCATTGCTGAAAGGTGAACAAAACTAGAGAAGGTCAGATTAGACAGCCATCTCTGAGTCTTGGTACTTCTCTGATCCATATGTTTATCATACCCTACATCAATAATTTGTATCAGCAGAATTATTTTCTAATCTTATTATAGCAAAATGTCCTAAAACAGTTAATATTTCACATGTAGTCAAGCTGCCATACCTGGGGAGACTGCATTTTTCCATAATATTTCAGCACTAATTCTAGAAGGGCACTGGCTTGTGAAAATGAAGATGAGGGGGAAATCTTAATCAGATTTCTCCATTAAAATAACCTAGTCCCTAGGGAGGGCATTATTAAGCTCTGGACAAAACATTATTATAACTAAAAGGACAAAGCCATCACCATTTGTTAGCTTGGAAATGGCAAAAATGCAAAAGATAACATTGACGATGCGGTAAATAACCCTGCATTTTCTACACCATTTCACATGCAGGCTGTCTTCCAATCAGTGCAAGCCAGATGAAGTTTTGAGCACTAAATATTGCCTAATGAAATGATTTTGCACAGTAATTGACCTCCTGCCATGTGTCACCAATACAGTGTCCTTTCCCCTAGCTGTGGCCTGTAATAGACCTTTTTTTTAAGAATATTATCCTGGCCATATATTGTTTTCTGGTTCATTAACTATAATACCGATTCTGGCAAAACCTTTGGTTGATGAGAGGGGATTTGTCTCCACAAGAAAACGTCACAGTGGTAGATGCTGTGCCCTTATCTAATTTACTTACAGCCAATACATTTTTGAACAGAGGCATTAGATGGCAAAACCACAAAGGAAAATATACAATTTACAGTCTACAAAACTCCTCCAGTTCTCAAATTTACCTCTGTGGACAAACGCTCCCATAATTCCAAAAATTAATAGGTTCTCTTTTGTGAGTAGACCTTCAGCTCTTCTTCACTTGCCATGAGTACACACTATTTTTTTTCGTTTGATGTTCTTTTGCCATGAGGATTCTGAGGGAGGAACAAGTATATCTACCTCTTGGTGGCTTCACTCCTGTATGTAAGAAAGACCCTATAAAACAAAAGGGTTCAAATGTCTGTTTTCAATGTTTCATCCAGCTTTAAAGCATCTGCTGTTGCCCTTACAGTATCTCTTCCTGGCCATTTGTCACTGTCCTAGTTTGACTGGCAGTGATAGTTAACCTTTGCTTGTCACCCTGCAGGTATTTACTTAGTACTTCAATATATTTTCCCTTGTGTACTAATAAAATACCTGCATTTACAGAGGACCTTTATCCCAAAGGATTTCAATAAGCTCTGTAAGCTATAAATTTAGAGCAGTACTATACAGGTAATGTAGCTTTTTTGCTCAGTACAAAAAAAAAAAGTAGCCAGCATCTGGGAACACTGATGTTTTAACAAGTAACTTCTGAACACAGTAACAAAGCAGAGGGATCTGCATTTTGGAGAGTGTTATTCTAGAGCACAGAGGTAGATTCAACTCCCTGATAAACCCACGCCCACAAAACTTGCAGGTGTGTGACATAGGAAGGTGCTAGTGCACAGATCCACAAAGCAGCTGGGCACCTGACGTGGGACTTCAGTGTAACTGAAGCACTTCATCCCAGTGCTGCAGCCCTCAAAGCTATGCCTGGCTCCTTAAGCAACACTAAACCTATTGACACCAACATTGTTATGTTTCTGATGATGATCAAATAAAAAAAATGAGTGACCCTAATGTGCAGACCCATGCACAATATTCATACTTTAACCATGCTGCCCAGACTGAAAAAAATCACTGTGTATCTCATGTTTTTACCCTGTCAGATCTTACTGACAAACTGTCCCTGTCCTTCTCAAGCCCACTCCATGAGGTAGGTTTAGGTGAAGTTTAACACAGAGGGGAAGCAGAGTTTAGTTCAGTGCTACACACAGTATCACAAACTCAGGGGAAAGAACCCTGGTTCTGATTCCTAGTATTGGCAGTGGCTGTCAGACGTGGGCAAGGCAGGGAGATTGTTTTACTTTCCATCCAGTCCCAGCTGAGAGTGAAAACAATGAAGAGCAAGAAGAACGAAGAATTTCCTCCAGGTTTGCCTTTGGTCAGAATAGGGGCTGGTATCACTGAAGCTGAAGAGAGCCTAAAACTTAAGCTTCCTTCTTCCTGAGCAGGCATGGTAACTGTTAGACTGGTTTTACGGAAGGCAGCAGATTATCTAAATGGAAACCATGACTTGCTCCATCTTTAGATGTACATTGATGAATGTTAAGCCTCAAATAAGGACTCTTGGCTATATGTGCTAAAGGGGTAGAATTATGGATGCAGAGGCTGGAAGGAAACTGCTGAGCAGCCTATCAGATCCCTTGGGATGAAGGACTGAGGGATTGGAACCATGGTTTTCAGTGCAGAAGACTCCCACCCTCAGCCCAGAGATAGCTTTCATGTCTCACTCATTAAAAAAACCCATCCAAAACACAACAAACCCAACTTATTCTCTTCACACTATGAGGTTGCACTAACAGAGTAACAACTGAAGTCAGGATTGTTTCAAAGTTTAAAACCCTGACATGTTCAGGATTTAACTTGCCACCCATGAAATACTTATCTAAAATAAGCAATCTTGTTTTGAATTTCAGCCCCGGTATCAAAAGTAAGCTTTAGAATCACACCAAGTTAGAAAATATAAACCTTTATATTGGATTTATATTGTAAGCCAAAAGCAGATTATACCTTTCCTCACTTTCTGTTGCCGCTGGCTATTTAATCCATCCTCCACTTATTCTCCTCTGTGTTAATGGTCTGGAATTTAGTCTACATGATGAGAATCATTTATTTGATAGCACTTTAAATTCATCTATAAGCAGCTTTAGATGACTAATACGTATTTTTCTGTTCCTGCAATAAATTTGTTTCAAGCAAAAGGAGACTGTTTGGAAACAACACCTTAAATTCCCTGATAAACCAACTACTTAATATTTAATTTCAAATCATACTGAGAAAACAAATCTAAATGGGTTTTTTTTTCTCAAGCTAATATCTAAAGGGAAAAGGTGAGATAGTTGCAGAAATATAGAATTAGTGTAATTCTGATATGGAACATATCTTCTTAAGCCATAAGTAGAATGATTTTATGTGTTGTTTACATTTTTCTATGTTAAAAGACAGCCACTTTAGATTAATTTAATTTCAATTCCTACCTGGTCTCTGCAAATAAAGAGAATGAATAACCAAGTGGAAAATGCCTTTGTTTATTCCCAGCTCTGAAAACGATTCATTATTTAAAATATATTTTAAAATGAACCATTTCCACAGATAAGATGAAACAGGTAATTTTTTTACAGGAGTCCTTACAACTCTGGAAAACATGAATATCTGTTTACTGGAAAGCTTTTGAGAGGTATCCTTAACAATACAAATACAAAGAGACATCACAGATGTCTTCTGTCCTACATTCTTTATGCCACTGTCACACTAAATGGCATTAGACCTTATCATTTTTGTGCTTATCTTCTTTTTGTGCTGTATCTAGTCCCAGCTTGCTTCTGCAGTTTAAACCCAGGCTTCACCAATGCTTCTCCTCTTCTGCATTACAAGACAGCACTACTACTGGGTAATGGTACTGGATTTATACTGCTGCTTGTTCCTGCCCAAGGACAGAGTGTGTAAATGTCCTGTTCAGTCTTGTATAAAACAAACCAACCCACAGACATTGTACTGAGCATATTTTGTGCTACTGTCAGTGCTTCTGTCATTGGTACAGTCTCACATGGCTGCTTGCATTTGAACTGGGGAAAAAGATTTGAAGGAATAGCAAACACAATCAGGAGCAGAAGCTCAAGGATGTGAAATCTTGCCAAACTGACATTATTTCCTCACCTGTCCACAAATGCAAACTCTGTGATTAAAAAGGGTTCCTGATGCAGGTATGTTGTACTGCAGGTACATACAAGGCAGCAGTAACGGGGAGATGAGTGAATACGACTGGCATCCAAAATGAGCAGCAGTGCTAAACCCCCCATTCAGGTCATTTGGATCATCACTTACCTCTCTGAGCTTTCTCATCATTCTTGGGATCTCTGCTTTAGGTAAAGCACACATCAGGGAGCTGCATTAGCTGAAATAGTTCTTGAAGGAGAAAGAAATTAAAATGAACTAAAGACTGAGTTAGAGCTTGACATTAATATTTTCAAGAGCTAATGACTCAGCTCAGTCTTACCCACAATACTGTTGCAAACTCAAACTTTCATCTTTGTTTCTGCTGACTCCACACAAACTATTTTGCTACTAAAATGGAACCATATTTTCTGATACAGGTTTGTACTTCATGCCATTTAAGCTTCCGTGCCAGTGTTTTTACAGGATTGTCTATCCTGTTGTGAGTATACTAGGAAATTGTATGAGATATTTATTCCTCAAAGGGTTCAAAATCAGTTTAAAATGACCTTATCTACTAAGTGGGGTTCGACACCAATGTTAGTGCCACATATGGTGGCATGTGCTCCATGCTGTGTAGTGGGGCTGGTTTCATTGCTTTATGGTTGCTTAGCCTGGAGAAGAGGAGGCTGAGAGGAGACCTTATTGCTCTCTACAACTACCTGAAAGGAGGGGACAGGACAAGAGGGAATGACCTCTAGCTCTGCCAGGGGAGATTTAGGCTAGAGATTAGGAGGAAGTTTTTCATGGAAAGGGTCATTGGGCATTGGAACAGGCTGCCCAGGGAGGTGGTTGATTCACCTTCCCTGGAGGTGTTTAAAGCACAGGTGGACAAGGTGCTGAGGGGCATGGTTTAGTGTTTGATAGGAACGGTTGGACTCGATGATCTGGTGGGTCTCTTCCAACCTAGTTCTATGATTCTATGATAATGCCTTCTTATCATAGGAAGAAAACCTCCACCTCTGCCTACTAACAGCCGAAAATCCACACAGCAATATTTTTTCATTTATGTATGCAAGACTATCATACATAAAAGCCTACAACATTCTGTTGATAATTTTAAAGAAAATCCCATTTCCTTGGAAGTCAGTCAGTAGTCTGAGCTCTTTTGGTACTCTATCTAAAGGCTGAGATACAGGTAATATTTTTAGCTTTCAGGCCAACTCAAGATGTCTTACTCATTCTAAGAGGATGTTCATGCTCCTCACCCTAAAGTACAAGTGATTCATGGCTTTAGTCCACTCAGACTCCTTTACAACAGTACCGACTGTACAAAGGCATAGTTTCTTGATGTAATAAATTTCTCCCTTGTCAGTTTTCTAATTTGACTGGTATAATTTGACTGGCACAACTGCACAACTGCTGGGCTTTCTGTTTAGTGAAATAAAAGTACAGATTGTGCCCCTGGTGAAGGGGCTTGGGAACAAGTCTCACAAGGAGTGACTGAGAGAACTGGGGTTGTTTAACCTGGAGAAGAGGAGGCTGAGAGGAGACCTCATTGTTCTCTACAACTACCTGAGGGGAGGTTGTGGAGAGGAGGGAGCTGGCCTCTTCTCCCAAGTGACAGGGGACAGGACAAGAGGGAATGGCCTCAAGCTCCACCAGGGGAGGTTCAGGCTTGACATAAGGAAAAAATTCTTCACAGAAAGGGTCATTAGGCAATGGAACAGTCTGCCCAGGAAGGAGGTTGACTCACCTTCCCTGGAGGTGTTTAAGGTGTGGTTGGATGGGGTACTGAGGGACATGGTTTAGAGACTGGTGGGAGTGGTTGGACTCGATGATCCCATGGGTCTCTTCCAACTTGGTGGTTCTATGATTCTATGTTAGTCATTCAGAGCGGTTTTAACTCAGATATGTACTCTGTTGAGAAGCATTTAAGTTATTATTGAGGTAAATACTACATGCAAAAAAAAACCCAAGTAATTTTCTTTGAGTTTACTATCTGGAACTGATGTGAAGGTGGAGTTTTTCAGCTCATTTGCAAAGTTGCATTGAGTAGTTTGTCAGAGTTCAGTCAGGCAAATCATCAATATTCCTGTAATAGTGTTCTTATTCTCTTTCATAGATTTACCCTGTTCTCTTTTAAATTAAAATATGGTGCTAAAGGGCCCAGTTTATTGGCAGGACTTCTGTTTTAACTAAGCAAGGGGCATTTTCACTAGCCCAAGCTTGCAGTCTACAAGTTGTATTCTTCCTTATCATTCAATAACAAAAAGAAATGTCAACATTATTTCTTTCCACTACATTGAAAAATTTGTTTCTTTGTGCCAAATAGCAAATGGCGTTGTCATAGTCTACAACATCCTGGGCCATATCCCAAACATCTAACAGGTTAGCTCTGGCTAGTAGCCCACCCTCCTATAGTATTCTCCTTTACCTTTTATGAAGTAACTTAGGACTATCCCCTTAAGCATTTTTTACAGTGACTAAAAGATAGTCAGGGACTAGGAAGTATTTCTGTAACATCTCTGAATATTTCTTAATAAACCTGTACTTCTTCAGTAGCTCCTTGTTAAGGCTTGAAATCATTTGACACTTTGCCTAGTTATCAAACAACAGGAGATAATCTATGAAAACATCGTTTTTGATTATTGCCACACTTCAATGATACAGTTGTTAAGACTGCTTCAGAAATAATACTTCCTCTGGGGAATTCAGAGTCAATCAGCTGCCAGTCACATTTTACAGTAACTTAAGCTGTAGAGTTAGTTCCTCTTAGAGGCTTGCGTTTCATACTGGTGTCTCTTTCAATTAAAAGTATCCATTCAAAATGAATATTTGTCGGTTATTTAATTGTTGAAAAGTAAGAGTAGTGCAGATCATATTTCTGCTCAAATTAACATGGTTCCATATTTGCAGTATTTTGTGGCCAGATTATAAAGACAACTGGAGTGCTTATGCCAAAGTGCTTTCAGATAGCTTTTGTTCTCTGGTTTGTTCTTCAATGACATAATTTCTGTTTATTTTAGCTAGTAATAAGATTAACACCATAACAATAACACCATATGATACTGTGTTAAATTTTGGGCTTGATCTCTTTTATCTTTACAAGTCTGCAAGCATAAAGCATAGAAAACATATAAAAAGGGTAAAAGGGGATGACAGTTCACAAAATAGCAAGGTTTTGCAGTTAAGGCTATCTGGTTAGCTGTTTTACTATGCATCCTACACATCCCTAGCGTTAAGCTCAGAAGTAGCATCTGCTTTTTGACACAGCTTAAAGACATTGGCCTAAGTTATGCAAAGACTTCATCCTATGTGTGGGTATGTAGCAAGCATAAAATGACACCTGAAAAACTGTTACTATTAAGTTGAACATTTTCTATATTGTACTTTGTACATTGGCAGTGGAGGCATTTCCCATCGCCATCTCACCTTCACTGTGTAGGTTAAAAGAACAAATTCTGAGAAGCCAGGCAGCGGTGCGTGGCTCTCATGCCAGACATCTCCTGATCATGTACGTTTCCACCAGACTGCTTACCCAGAAAGCTCTGTAGAATTGCAGTCTTATCTGGTGTTCAGCGAGCAAGTCTTAGGTGTCATTAATTTAATTAGTTACAGTAAAATTTTTATGTCTTTTATGTTCCTCAATCCAATTTTTTGTCTGTGTGAAGGATATAGCAGCAGGAGGAGGCTGGCAAGCTGACTCCGCCACTGGGGCAGAACCGTTCCTCTCCTCACCCACCACAGAAGCTGCTCTCTGTTCCTCACAAGAGAATGCAATTAATAGTCTGTGGGTTTTTTCTTTTCTTGTCTCAGGCAAATATCATATGGAGATTTCTTTTCACAAACAAAATGTTTTCCTGTGTTCAAAAGGACTAAAGCAATTCCTCCACAATTCTTGGTTGTGCCATTGAATTTAGCCTTGTTTCACAGTGCTGCCTGTACAATACCAGTATTACATATAACCCTGTGAACTCATTTAGGGAACATCATGTTGAATGAGCTGGGATATTTCTTTCATTCTCTGCTACAAGCCACTAAGACTAAATCCTATTAAAAGTAATGCAAATTGCTGTCATTAAAAAGATAATCCTGTTTGACCTACATAGAGTTCACATTTTTCTCCAGAAAAAAATTAAGGATTCTTGGTACATTCATCAGGAAGTATATAGCCGACACTACTGTTGCTGATAAATAACAGAGTATCTTCATTCTGTTTTGTACCTACCCTCCAGTTATCACTGTTTTATGTGAAACAACTTTAAACTCTGGAGTCAGCCAAGCAGAGTTTATAGGTGAGAGTGACCGAAGCAGGAATCGCTACTATCCTGTGCATGTGATCTGACATGGACCTGAACAAACTTGAAAACATTATTATATCTCTCAGTACTCAACGCTAATAATATATTGATCCTTGACAGGAATATTTGGACTCGATGATCTGGTGGGTCTCTTCCAACCTGGTGATTCTATGATCCTATGATTCTATGTCATACAGTCATTCATACTGAAACCTTTTCAGTGTGGAAATGACAGCAGATCCTATGACAAAAGAACTTTAGGTTCTAGAACAATGATTATGTGGAAGATAGAAATCTGTTCCCTCTGTGTAGATACCCCAGAAACAGAGGAGCAATACGAGGCTCCCATAGTCCAAGAGGAGGTGGTCAGAGCCCTGCTTGGCCAACTGGACACCCGCAAGTCTATGGGGCCAGATGGGATACATCCTAGGGTGTTGAGGGAGCTGGCGGATGTATTGGCCAAACCCCTTTCCATCATCTTCCAGCAGTCCTCGAAGACTGGGGAGGTACCTCTGGACTGGAGACTGGCTGATGTAGTTCCCATTTACAAGAAGGGTAGCAGGGAGGATCCGGGGAACTACAGGCCTGTCAGTCTGACCTCAGTGCCAGGGAAAGTCATGGAACAGGTGATCTTGAGTGCTATCATGAAGCACTTACAAGAGAACCGGGTGATCAGGCCCAGTCAACATGGGTTTACCAGAGGCAGGTCCTGCCAAACCAACCTGATCGCCTTCTATGACAAAGTCACTTGGCTGCTGGATGAGGGAAAGGCTGTGGATGTGGTCTTTCTGGACTTCAGTAAAGCCTTTGACACAGTTTCTCACAGCATTCTGCTGCGGAAACTGTCAGCCTCTGGCCTGGACAGACACACACTCTCCTGGGTAGGAAACTGGCTGGATGGCCGGGCCCAGAGAGTGGTGGGAAATGGTGTTAAGTCCAGCTGGAGGCCAGTGACAAGTGGGGTTCCCCAGGGCTCAGTGCTGGGTCCAGTCCTGTTCAATGTCTTCATCAATGATCTGGATGAGGGCATTGAGGGTACCCTTAGCAAGTTTGGAGATGACACTAAGCTGTGTGCAAGTGTCGATCTGCTGGAGGATAGGGAGGCTCTGCAAAGGGACCTAAACAGTTTGGACCGCTGGGCAGTGTCCAATGGCATGAGGTTTAACACGGCCAAATGCCGGGTCCTGCACTTGGGGCACAACAACCCTATGCAGAACTACAGACTGGGAGAAGCCTGGCTGGAAAACTGCCAGGAGGAGAGGGACCTGGGAGTGCTGGTCGACAGCCGACTGAACATGAGCCAGCAGTGTGCCCAGGTGGCCAAGAAGGCCAATGGCATCCTGGCTTGTATCAGAAATGGTGTGACCAGCAGGTCCAGGGAGGTGATTCTCCCTCTGTATTCAGCACTGGTGAGGTCGCTCCTTGAATCCTGTGTTCATTTCTGGGCCCCTCACCACAAGAAGGATGTTGAGGCTCTGGAGCAAGTCCAGAGAAGAGCTATGAGGCTGGTGAAGGGGCTGGAGAACAGAACCTATGAGGAACGTCTGAGAGAGCTGGGGTTGTTTAGCCTGGAGAAGAGGAGGCTGAGAGGAGACCTCATTACTCTCTACAAGTTCCTGAAAGGAGGTTGTAGAGAGGAGGGAGCTGGCCTCTTCTCCCAAGTGACAGGACAAGAGGGAATGGCCTCAAGCTCTGCCAGGGGAGATTTAGGCTGGAGATTAGGAGGAGGTTTTTCACACAGAGGGTCATTGGGCATTGGAATAGGCTGCCCAGGGAGGTGGTTGAGTCACCTTCCCTGGAGGTGTTTTAGGTACGGGTGGATGAGGTATTGAGGGACTTGGTTTAGTGTTAGATAGGAATGGTTGGACTAGAAGATCTGATGGGTCCCTTCCAACCTGGTTGTTCTGTGATTCTGTGATTCTGTCTCTCTAAATGAAATCTGAAAGACTGGTACTGCATAATCTCAATTCACAGTCCTAAGTATACCATGCTGTCATTTCTGAAAGTAATAGAAACCATCACATTAGCCTACTCTGAATATTCTAATAGAGAGTTTAGCTTGGAGATTGAATAAATTGAACAGTCGAATTGATTACAGTTTCTTCAAATGTCAGTCTGAAAGCCTGATGTGCCATTGTGGCAAAGGCTAATGGTATAGTGGGCTACATCAGAAGATTTATTGCCATCAGGTTGAAAGAGTTGATCCTTTCCCTCTACTTGGTACTGATAGGGCCACCTGTGGATTACTGTGTCCAGTTCTAGCCTCTTTAGAGCAGCTGCTTGAGCAGGGAGGTTGGACAAACTGGTCTCCAGATATCCCTTCCAACCTCAACCATTCTGTGGTTCTGTGATTTTGTGAACCAGAACTCTATTATTATGGCCAGAGACAGTGAGAACAGAGTTATGACAACTTCTGCAAGGACTAGGTGTTCTACCTGGTGACTGTGAAGCTGACAGATTTGCGCTTCTTATCAGTAAACTGAGGCAGTCCCAGAAGCAGTGGGAAGATCAGACTCAGATGTCCAGACTTCTAGCAAATCCTACACTGTCCATTCCTTGTACAGACCTCAGACAAAGGTGCAAGTAAAAATTTTTACTTGAGAGTCATTTTTTTATAAAACTGTGATAAACATCTGAGGATAATAGACGGGGATTCATTAGCTTTCCATGTTGTGTTTCTTCAATTATGTCAGTTGTTATAAATGTCATGTTCCTTGTTTTTCTCGCATTTTGTCTATTTAAAAGATGGTTATATCTTAAAGACGGTCATATCTTAAAGATTTGATCCTAAATGTTTCCTCCTGTAGATGTGACCTCCATCATGACTGTCATCTTTTCTTCCACTGAGGTTGTTTGCAGACTTGGGATCTTTTCTCATAAAGTATTGTGTATTTTTGTTATGTTTTAAGAAGAAAAAAATATGGGTTTTTTCTCAGTCAGTAATAATCTCTCAGTATAGCAGATTTCAAAGTAGCTTGCTAATGTTTCCTAGCGATTTCAAGTGTCTGAAGTGATAACTCACCATTAAACGATCTTTTGACATTATTCTACTTCTGCACCATTAAAGTAGCAGTTATTTCCATCAAAGAATATTTCTGCTTCCATTTTCCTTTTCCATTAACTCAGAGATATAAGAGAGAGTATGGAGTCTCATCTCCATTTGAGGTGACAGTAATTTCAGTCCATATAGAAGGTTCTTTAACCATTTTATGACTTCCAAACAAGCAACTTAAAACAAATAAACAGTAGGAAAAAGTGTCTATAAAAATTAATGTCTTAACAACTTTATTTCCAGATATACTACATCATAATAATAATTTGCATATTTTCTACCAACTGCCATTTGCAAATCTCTACAATAGTTTTTCTCCAACTGTGATCATAACAAACTTTTCCATCTGTGTATTTTTCTATGAGAAATCTTCATCAGACTTGATCCCAAAGGACCTTATGGGCTCAAAAATCTCAACGTGGTTCCATCATTCTCATAGAAACAGAGATACAGAGTTCAAGAAAAAAATTTAATTGTTCCTTAGGCTTGCTCAGCCATTGCAAGGAATAGATCAACTATAATTTGGCTTTGAAAACACTACAAATGTAAATTAGCAATATGATTTCATTAAGTCCTTCTAAGTTTTGAAATATGTTTTCTAATACACAATTTATGTGGAACATTTGTCACTTCAAATCTACTCCATTCCACGGAACTTTATAAGCAGGGATAATTACTCTGAAAAATAACAACTGCACACATCTATAGTATTTCTCTAATATTTTCTGAACACTCAAAAAATTCTCCCCAGAGAGCAGCAAATTAAACACATCAGTATTCCAGAAAATACGTGAGCTCCTTCTTACATAAAATGAGGCCATAAAAGAAAGTCTTGAATTTATTAAGGTATTTCTTACTCCTGGCAATAGTTGACTGTGCTGGATACTGACAGACTTGACAAGTGATTTATAACAAAATCCCAGAGAAAATCCTTGTTAGAATGAGAAAAAGATCTAGATATCCTGAATCTCAATTCTGTTTTAACCTTAAAATTATTGTTTGAATTTTATTGATGGAATGGGAATAACTATAGTAAATTTCAACAAAGGTTTGTGTATGAAGGAAAGATCTTATAGTCTCTTTTGAAACAAAATTCTCAACAAAACAAAATTCAGGAACATAATTCAATGCACATCTCAACCCATCATGGTTTACAGAAGTGATCTAAAAAAGTGAATCTTTTGGGTTTCCTGATTTAGTACACAATTCTCCTCTGTTCCACAAATTTGCAGGTAGGGAGGTAAGCAGAACTAGTGGAATGAGAATCCTTCCAAGAAACAGGAAGATTTAGAAAAGAGTAAGGATTATCTCAAAAATGTGTCATGTCTTCTTTTAAAATAAGTCATTGTGTAAAGAAGGCCATCTCATAAGAAATGTACATTTTCCTACTTTCACACTGAAATAAATGCATTTAAAGGAAAACATTTAAGATAGTTTTAAACTTTAAAAGGGCGCCTAAATGAGATACTGAGTACAAAGACCTGCAGAATCAAAGTGCAGTACACATAGATATTTGCTTTTGCAGGCAGTGGGAATTTGCTGGAAGAACACAAGGACAAGTCGTGTTCTGAACCAAACCGGAATATTAATCTAAATAAGAGACTCAACTTAATACTTCTATTTATTATTTTCTATTAAGTCATCCAAGCAAACATTTTCATATCAGATTTACCTTTGCAAATCCAGTAAGGCATGTGTCTCGTGAGGCACCTTGTCAATGGTGGAGCAATAAATACTGTGCCTAAGTATTTGTCTAAGAGGTAAAGGAGGCACAATACCAGCTACATCAACAGGCACAAGTATCACAGGAGAAGGACATCAAGGCATCAAGCAAGGAAGAAACAAAATTAATCAGATACCTCAAGCAGACAAGCAGCACCTAGCCACATTTGCCAGTGCACTCCTAGGACCAAAAAACCCACACCCGTCGTTTAATGTGAGATGTTATCGTTTTTGCCATGTGATAGCAGCACATCCATCTAGTCATGTGTTGATGAAGGGGCTGTGGAGAGAGGGAACGAAGGAGGCAGGGAACACATCACAGGCTGGTAAACCCGTGAATTCAGCCCCCATCCCACTTCTTGCTCATGCCTGTGGGTGCTTGGAAGAGGCTGCAGGAATACATTGTGGGCTACGAAAACTGTTAGTTAGTCAGGCTGGATCAATCTGATGGACCATACTTTGGGGAAAACTGAACTAAACTATCAAAGGATTTTAAAAACAACAATTGAGAAGCCTACTGGTGTTGCTCAGAAGTTATGCTTTTTTACATTGAAGGTTATCAGAAAGAATCCGATGCAACAAGTGCTAGCAGTTCTAACAGAACAGAAGGTATTGAAGTCACGTCCAAACCAACTAAATTAAGGAGAAACTAGTCACGCAGTCCAGAGGAATTTGTGGTGAAACTCAAAAGGACGTTAACATAGACTGGGACATGGAAAACTGAGTTCTCAACCCTCACACCCTCTCCTGGCTGATTTTGAGACAGTCATTTCATGACCCCATGATTCTATTTCCCCAGATACAAAGTTCTGATAAAAATAATTATCTCACTTGTTAAGTAGTTTTGAGATCTGATTTTATGGATAAAAATCAAGGTGAATATTTAAGAAGAAGTGATGCAAGTAGAGGCATATAAGCTGTTGCTAACATCTTTGTTGAAGGATTAGGGTAGAGCAAGTGTTTCACTGCTCTTTTAAGAAGACATTCAAAGGTGAACTGGATCAATAGGATTTAATTCAATTCAAGGTCATTCTAAATGCCAGAAATAATTAAAATCAGGATAAAAAAAACCTCCACTATAGTAGGGACAACACAGTTCTATGGTTAAAACAACAACCCCAAACACAACTAAACAAGATCGTGCCTCCTAAATCTATTAGAATTATTTTGTTTATGGATAAAATAAAGGAGAGATTATTGATATTTTTACATTTCCTCATTTCACTGTGGCTTTGGACTCGTGACTCTGTGAGAAAGTCAGTTTTTGAAAGTTCAAGGCATTTTCAGCTGAATACTGTGGAATGCAAAGGCAGAGTGAGAGATTCTAGATTTGCTGGAACCATACAAGAGAAATGTCTAGGTGTTCTGTTAAAACTATGTGTTTTGGAGAGCTGAAACAAACAAAATACAAAAGGCATTTGGGGGAGGGCATTTGGGGAAGGACATTTTTTAAAAACGCATAGAAAATAGTCAGCAATATTTCTAATCCACATCCTTGACTAACCTTCCCAAAATAGTAAGTGATGATTAAGATCAGAAACATGGTTACTTCTGGGAGAGAGAGGGATGACTGGAGCCATGTCCACAGGCTTTTAGGGAGACAAAGGGTCTGAGACAAACTTTGCCTTTTATTTTATATATAAAACACCCCACATGCTGCTGAATTATAGTCCTTCACTTCAGAGAGACTGGAGGCCATATTCATGAACTGCAGTACTGAAAGTACCATAATGTCACCATAGGCATTAACATCACGATTTCCCCTTGAACATTGCTATAGAGCTCAGAGATAGTAAAGCAGCTTAATTTCCAATGATTTTTGTGATCAGTTTGTAGTAAGAAGTACCTTTTAAAATTCAAACATCCAGTTTGCCACAATAAATAGGCTATTTTATTTCAAGAGTTCATTCAATTATTTAGACTTGCAGAATTACAACTGGTGCTGTGCTGATGAAATTTGGCAAGATAGAAGTTTTTAATCCTGGAAGAAATGCTTTAGGTAGCTTTGCAAACACATATTTTGGATTTTGATTTAAAAGATATTTTACAGCGAATGGGATGGGGGAGTGTGTTCGACAAGATGAATAATATGGAAAAAAACCCACATGACTGCACCAAAATGTAGTGGATTTCAAAGAGGAAGGTCATACCTTGTGACATGTTTTATAGGAATTCTGTAATTAACTAAAGTCTTTTCTCATGTCTAAGGTAGGTAACAGAATGTAGATTTGGTCTTAACCCAGCATTCATACCAACGATTGTGCACTGTGTAAGGAAAGATTTGATTTGTGATTTTATATTTGCAGATCACTAATTCATAGAGCTCTCATGATTACTAACTCCTAATAAACACCTGAAGTTTCTTTGATGCACAGATTTTTGTTTCCTTGAAAATAACGTTGTCAGGCTGGGTTTCACTAGCCATGTATACATATATGATATCTTTGCTCATTAGAAAAGGAGTTAATTAAATGAGTCCCAAATAATGAAAAAAATATTCTGTGCAAAACAACAAAAAAAAGTCTGGTTGCAGGGCTTCTGTTTAGAAAAGATAATGGCAATGAAAAATATCCTGTCCCTGTGCAAGCTTTTTCAAAACCTTTCTAAAGACAGCCTTAAAGTTGCACTAAACAAAATAAGCAGAGCAGTATGCAAACTCTTTGCTATGGTATTTTTTTAATAGCAGAATTTACCATAATTTTGAGATGGTCAGGTTTCCCAAATTCTGAAAAGGATATGAATATTTGCAGACTAATCTTTGTGAGACTCAGGGTTGCGTCATAAAACACAGGTCTGTATCACTAAGATAGCAGTTCTCAGTAATTGACAGAAATAACAGCTCACATTCTTACAACAAAAGATGCTGGAGTAAAACCAGCATTTTCTAAACTCTTTTAAAATGTCTTTCAGAGAATTATATATGCATGTTTACCTCCAATATACTATAAAAAAAGCCACATGGCCACTTTCCCTTACTTTTTTAAGAAGGAGTGGCATTCCAAGATGCTACAGCTGAAGCACACTGATGCTGTCAGAAATTATTATATCATTGGTTTAAAGATGTCAAAAAGTATCTCCTAACTGACAGGAAAGGAACTTAGTATGAGACATTTTTAAGACAGAAGATGACCACCTTTTCCTTAACTGAGAAAATGCTGTTAACACGGGAATCCTCAATTAAATTAGAATCGTATGGTAATGTAGCGAAGAGCTGAGCTACAGACAGATCCCTTTGTTAAATGGAGAGATTTTATTAATATATGTTTTCCCATGAAGGACAGTGACGCAAGGGAGACCTTTGTTAAGGTTTATTTTGCATAACAGCAACTTACCCATGGGAGAAGTACTTGTATGCAAATCGCATCCCCATGCTACTAGCTCTCTGTGGTAGGGGATTCATTCTCCCAGCCATGGCCTGCAGCAGCTGTGTCACTATTCACCGTGGGCTTCCAGTGGGGGACAAAAGCTGTACTTCATCCAGGTTTTGTAGGAGAACTGCCAGTAGCATAGAACATCTCTCAACATCTGCCCTTCCTAAAATGTCCAGTTCCCAGAAATACAGACAACGGTCTCAGGGACCAAGATTTATAACTCTCATCAGTGCTTTTGTTCACAGACTTTTTTTTTCTTGCTCTAGACTACTTCAGTTTCACATTATTCTTATTCTATCATCTTCATTTGAGAAAAATAATAGGGATTAATCTTTTCCAAAAATTCACCTCGGTCTCATACACAACAGATACCTTACATTTCTCTCATTAAAACTAGGACCTGTGTTAAGAGGATGTTGATATTAAATTATAACAATGCTCTTCTTTATTTGAGCACTCAAAAACATTCAACATGATTAACGTGATTGCAACCAGTGACAAGGTAATTTAAAATGATCACTAAAAATATCACACTCACATATGTTATTTTTAGAGCATCTACAGCAGTAGCAAAAACAGCACGGAGGACTGGGCACAACTTTCACAAACACAATATAAGATGTGAAATCTAAGAAGAATAAATTAAGTTACTGGCATCTGTTTGTCTAGAAATAGAATCATCTTACAGTATGCTCTGTATAGAGAAGGAAAATACACACTTCTGAAAATCAGTCAACACTTTCAGAAAAAGCCAGTAATTCTGAGCATGTGATGTTCTGGTTGCTCAGCTTGGACACACAAAGGCTGGTTTGTTCTCTGAGTCCCTCTCTGTGTTTCAGGTCCTCCATCCATGTGTTTTCTCTCATGTATAAAATGGAAAGCATGGCCTCAGATACTTGGAGGTCCCAGGCACCACACCCTATCGATTTCCCTCCTTGATTGGTATCTGCCCAGTGTGGAAAGAAAATAACCATTTTTTAAATGTGTTTATTTTAAGCATTAATTTATTCTAAATGTTGAAGGGAGGAAAACAAACTTCTTTTCTCTCAAAAAACTGCATATTAAGTGATACTTAAGACCTGTAAAATTGTCTGCCTACTTGAAGGTCAAGCTACCTAAGAGATCATGGAAAAAAAATATTAGCATGATCTCCAGAAATTACAAGTGTAGTGACAGAATAAATATATGTTGATACTCACTATATAATTTTTCTTAATTGTCACTAAAATATCCAAATGCAAAACTCCTGTGTTTTAGAGCAGCATACAGCTTCCAAAATCTCAGGAAGATCCAATTCTCTTTTTCCTTTTCCAAAGAAAATTAAATTTCTATAGACAAGTATATTGTCAAGGTGCTAATGCCAATAATTTACCCAGCTCCACAATGTTTTATGGTATTTTCAAAAAACACATTTATTTTTAGTTTGATTCATGTTCATGAAATGGTTTTGAAGATGAAAACTTCTTTGCGTATGCATTACTGCTTCTATTAACACTATTACTCGCATTTAGGCATTAAAAAGAAATAATGCATGATAATGATTATGCTGAGTAGGAAATAGGCATTATGTCTGTCTACATGTTTTATTTACTTGGTAATAATTTGCCATGAAAATGAAACTTAAATTCTGATAGCAGCACATTCCTGTAGCTTGGCTCACATCTCCCCTCACACACTGCTTTTAGGCTTCTGCCCAGGAAAGCATCAGTGTGTTAAATTCTATTGGGCTCAACAGGAATTAAACACAAACTGGAATCAAAACACATGTATAAGAGCTGACCTAAAAAGAGGTGGTTTTATGCAACTTGGTTTTTTGGTTTTTGTTTTTTTTTTTTTTTTTTTTTAATTTAAATACAACTGTTATTTAAGACTTTAATGACAGTTACATCATTTTGTTAGTTACACCTATTGGATTGTTTTGTCTTCCACCTTTTACTGCTGCATGCTGTAGAAATACCTGTGTAGGATCATAATACCTGTGCTTAGTGGAGCTCTGCAAAAGCCTGGATTTGACATGGTAAATTCACATTCAAATGTAAGTATGTTGTGGTGAAAGCTATAAGTAAAATCACAATTTTGCCAAAGAGAAGATGAATTTTACTGTTTGTCTAAGTCACTTATGACTAAGGACAGCATCTGAATGCTCTTCTGGAGTTAACATTAATGGGACTATGTTATTTAATAAAGACTCCCATTTTCAGTATCAGTGAGGTTGGGTCTTGCCATTGATAAGGTCTGTCAAGTTCTGTAGAACTGTATGATTAGAGATTGAGCGAAGCATTGATGGTCCAACTGAATTGACTCTAAGAACTTCTGGAATTTAATGTTGGCTGTGATAAATTATTCAAAATTCCATGCATTTGGGTTTTTTAAAAAAGGGACTCTTTAAATATGCTCCCGGTTAAATTCTTTTGAAATTTGTCATTAGGTGCAGAGTTCGTTGTATAATTTAACTGCTATCTGTTAACATCGATAGAATATTGAGAAAAGTAAGCTAACCCTGTCATTTGACTCATCAGAGTAGGCAGTTTTCGCTGTATGTCTTGTCTATATGACTGTATGTAGCTGTTAACCTATTTTCTGGATAGAGTTACACCTATGAAACTTATTCTAACCATTTTCACCAACTTCAAGTAAGTACCTTGTGTTTTAGAGGATCAAATTTGTTTAACCAAATAATATTGTATTGTTTGTTCAGTTTGGTTTTGTTTGTTTTTCCTAAGTGTTCCAGATTATTATTGAGCGGTTCCTAGGACACCACCAATTATACCCGAATATAAATATGAAATATTCATTTCCAACTCCCTAGTGGAAATTAACTTGTGAGAAGTGGCTCAGAAGGACACCTGTGCAGATGAATATGGAGTACAGAGTCTTTTCAGAATAATCTAAGCCCCCAAAAAGGGTGGAACAGATTTTCATTCCATCCACCATATGGTGAAAAAGATGTTGATGACGAACTTCAACTCAGTTTCCTCCTGAGATGCTTCCTGGAAGAGTTACTTTGTTGATGTTGCAAGGTAAGACAGAAAACTTAAGTCGTGCTCAAAATATGGAAAAGTCAGAGTATTCCAAGAATTTTGTTTCCATTGTAATTTATGATTACATAATGTTCTTCCATTACAGTGTAAGTGCACAGGTCAAAACTTCAGACTAGTTCAGAAATTAGTTGTTTCTCAAACTGCAAACAGTTATAACTTGCTATGGATTTGTGATTGGTATAAAACTTACTTACAAATTCATAGATTCATGTAAATTCATTTAAACGGCGTAAACAACCAAAGACTATTTCTCACAATGCCTTTAGACCTCTATTTTATCACACAAAGACGTAATTTTTAAAATTCTTTTTTGGTCTGTAATTGTTCCACATGACGTTTCAGTCTAATTTTTAAGCTGGGAGGTGGGTGGATGGATGGATGGATGGATGGATGGATGGATGTACAGACAGGTTTATTTCTACAAATCCTTTTTCCAAAAATATCAAAATTGCATCACATAAAATATCTGGCATCAGATATAAATTTTTGAGCTGATCCTTGAATTCTAATCCTTTCTGGAAGGTACTCTGCCTAGATGGTTTCCTTCAATGACATGGAGAGAGCAGTGCTGCACACTTTGTATCATCAAAAGCTCTCCAAACCACAGTTTCAATAATTGTACTGGCCAAAGGACAGTAGAGAGGGGAAAGAAGCTGACTTATGCACCTTTATCTGTTCAGCTGTTACTAACCAGGCCAAGAGATGGATAGAAGAGATTTGCCCCAGTTAACACTACATATTTTCCCTTGTCTCAAAATTAAAGAATAGATTTCTCTCTAACTGATAAGTGAGAAGCACCTTCATGTTAAGTATTCTTCTAAGAAAAATGTTAGAATAGGTTCTCCAGTCACCAGTTCTTAGTTCTAATCTGAAGCAATCCATTTGCTATTGATCGCATAATAATAAACTCATATTTGCAGCTCTTTCTGAGGCCTTCATAAAACAAATTCTCATTAACTTCTTTTTTGAATGATCATTTTTAAACATAACTTTGAGTATTTTTTTCAAATGCACTGGTATGATTTCTCTAAAGGAAGGGATAACGAAGTATGAAACGGATTGTCAAATTCATCTAATGACCTGCTAACCCTGTGAATGTTAGATGTGTTAAAGGCTTCGAAACATTTTATACTCTTCCAAAAGAACCCCAGCAACTTTAACCTAAGACTCTTAAGTCCATTTGTATGGTCATTCATACTAATAAGTGAAAGCCCTTCCAGTGCATTATCCATGTCTGCTACACTTCCATTCTTACAACTTCAGAGATCAGAGAAATAAAATATTATGAGTGAAATTCTGGTCCTCCTGAGACAACAGATGATTTGTTGTTAATTCACTAAGATCATGAGCTCTTTTAATTTTTTACAGCTTTAGTGGTTGTTTCCTCAGTTACCTGGTTATACTGGAAAATTCATTTTAAGTCCCTAGAGATGTATTAAAAGTGAGTGTTTCCTTACAATAAAAATTAGAACAAACTGCTGCTATTATTCACAGTTTGCTTGTATTTTTACATAATCATGTACTCAGACATCTTATGAGCTCTATTGACACAGTATTTCCAAAAACTGGAAAAACTGGACAATTTCTTCCTTCCACAATAAATACTAAATATTTCAAATTAAAATAGTTGATGTTGTTGTTGTATCAGATGTTTAATCAAACACTCTATTTTTAGCTATTGTACTTCAGTGACCAAGTCACTGATATCTCAGTACGTTTTACAGCTCTAAGTAAGAAAAATAGTGTCAAACCTATTTTCCAGAGACACTAAACTTGCCCATTCTAGCCTCCTGTATTTTTAGGCCGTTCAGTTTCATTTAGTGACTTGTAGACTGAGCTGAACTGCTCACGGTCTGAAAAGAAATCTAGAAAGTTATCCAGCTCTATTTCAAAAGTAATAAAAACAATGAACTGAGGTAGAAACAATGAGCTGTCATACGGGAAGATGATGGTGGAGCTGAAAATTGAACTTAGTTCTCCTGGGTTTCAAGCTAACCGCACTAACATTGTATCCTCTGTTCCACTCTACCCAAGGCAACCTCCAATGAAATAAAGGAGAAATTTCTCTGAGAATTTAAGAAGTTTTAAAGCTGATGTGTCCCTAACTAAGAGCCTTGGCAAGCTTAGAACTTTGCAAGAGAAATTATTAAAACTGAATGCCTGCCAAAACTCACCTAAATACAAGTGGTCTAATTAAGGCACTGATCAACTACTTTTTCCCAGGGATTGTTTACTAGATAAAACACTAGAGGCAATCAGAGGTGTAGGTTCCTGGTGATTAGGAAAACTGGGTCATTTGCATAATTTTTACTCAGAGGTCTTGGTTTTGATATCTAACTTTGCAAATATAGTCCTGTGCTTCTCTTCATTCACAAAATATGTATGAAGGGTGGGCTTCCAGCTAGCCTCATGCCAAGACACAATTCTGCCATGAACCAAGTTGTTCCATTCCTGGAAGAATTCTTCTGCAGGGAGATGTAATCCCAAACACTCACTGACTCTCTAAGCAAGAGTAAAGCAGGAGCACCACACGTGGGAATTAGCCATCTGCCATCAGATGACCACAACTACCGCATGCCTTTGCTTAGTGATCCTGGAAGAGCACAGCATCTGGTGGATATCTGAGAAGGAACGAGAGGCTTTTACATGGCTTAGTCTTTGTCTTTGTAGATCAAATTGCAAACTTGTTTGGCTTCCCCTGAAACACAGGCTAAAACACAAAATTTTGTCAGGAAATTAGAAGAACTACATATTTGGATTAGAAAGCTATTTCATTCTTAACCTTTATATTCCATCACCGTGGTGTCTGTATAATTTTTTTCTTTTATTTTTTTGTCTCCCTCAGGCAAAATATTCTGTGCATCCAGATGAGGAATGCAGCTGGGAAATGGGGAACTGCAGGAGGAAAAAGAGAAGATTTTACTTCAAATGCCAGTTCATTTGAACTGCCTCCATAAGAAGAAGATACTTGGCTGTTCACAGCTATGCATAGGGATACCCTGTCCTGTTTTCTGCCTTCTGTGACATTTGATCTGTGTTTGTTTACAGTAAATGTTACCATATAGTGTATGTTTTATATAAAATAATGCGGTGGCTGTGTAGCAGAGGGGAAAGTACCAGGAATGAAGAGCTAAAACTAGAGGAAGGTAGGGAAAGATGGAAAGAAACTGTATTTTCCTTGAATGTGGCTATGCTTGCTTACTTGGAGGTGAGCATTAGGTTTGCAGGATGGGGCAAGCAGGAGGGAGTTAGTGCAATCCAGGAGATCCTGGACAGGAGCAAAGCACAGAAATTACGTTAGCCTCAGGGTGGGTGGAGGGCAGGAAGCTTCCAAAGGAACTTGGAGAAGTCCCTACAAAGGGAACCCTGGAAGTTTCTGACTTGGAAAGCAGGACTAGATGAAAAGACTTGTCCTGCAAAAGCTCTCGGAAATTTGTTTTCAAATCTTGGAATTTAATGCCCTTGAGCTGGCTTCTTAGAGTTGACTGTCTATAGTGTATGAGCCTGTATAATGCCAGCGCTAGGAGTCTTCTGATATCTTGACATGCTCACCTCAAAGAAAACACGGACCAATTCTTCTCCCAGAATCTGTGATATCCTTTTTTCCTAATGGGGACAACAAGCCATTTCTGAAGTTCTAGTTGTTGCTATATAACAGTATCTATGGAAAGGATTTTGTTGTTTGCACTTAGAGGTACATAACAAAATTCAGGGACTAGCTACCATTTTTTGGTTTGCTTGTTTGTTTGGGGTTTTTTGGGAACAAATAAAGTTATAAGAATCACTACTCTAGCTGACAGTTCGATTCCAGTTATTTGGCACTTGCTGTTTGCTTGCTGTTTATTTTTATCTCACTTTTGTGGTGGATTAAATCTGGCTGGATGCCATGTGCCCACCATAGCCACTTCCTTCCTTAGCTAGATAAGGGTTAACAAAAGGCTTGTGGGTTAAGATAAGGACAAGGAGAGATCACTCAGCAATTATTGTCATGGGCAAAACCAGACTTGATTTGGGAAAAATAAATTTAATTTATTATAAATCAAATCAGAGTAGGATAATGAGAAATAAAACCAAATCTTAAAACATAGAATCAGGAATCACCATGTTGGAAAGATCATCAAGTCCAACCATTCCTATCTGCCACTAAACCATGTCCCTGATCAACTCATCCTTCAATGAGTTGGTCTCTGCAGAGTTGTTTCTCTCACATATTCTCATTCCTCTCTCTGACTGCTGTTGTGCAGCAGGGTTTTTAACTCCCCTTCTTAAATATATGATCCCAGCAGCAATACCTCTGTTGCTGATGTGTTTGGCCTTGACCTGCGGCAGGTCAGTCTTGGACTTGGTTGGCATTGGCTCTGTCAGACATAGGGGAAGCTTCTAGCAGCTTCTCACAGAATGGCCCCCATAGCCCCCCTGCTACCCAAACCTTGCCACCCAAACTCAATACAGCTTTGCAACTCTTGGGGCAAAGCTTCTTTTACAGGTAAAGGCGAAAGTTTTAATTTCTGCTGCACTGGGACCAAATCACTTGAGTTTCATTTTGTGAACAAATGCAGTTTCACAGCTCATTGCTCGGACATTGCTCAATGGAGAGCACACAAAACAAGCAAACAAAGGGAAGAAATTGTAGCCATTAGTAACCCTGGTGGTACCTAACCACAAAAGAGTTTGCATTCTGAGAATGGCTGGCAATTCCCTTGATATGAAACTCTCAGGCATGCAGCCAGAAGATGTTACCGCTTCAGTTAGACAAATGGACCCAAGAACTCTTCTCTTCCTTAAGCCATCATGAATAGGTTTAGGTTTGTTAAACTTTATCCTTTAATATCTTTACGAGCAAACAGATGCAAACCAAATTAGAACAGCTGAGACTGTATCTAGATTCACTTCAGCAGCCTGCGGCTTTCCACAAGGGAGTTATATATCAGCCGAATAATGCAATTTATAAAGAGCATAAGGTGATCTGTGTTTATCTACATTCAGGAAATAACTGCATAAAATGAGCCTGATTCTTCTCACATTTAGCCAGTTTTCAGATGGATTCCAGTGGGATTTCTCCGTACAGCACCCTGAATGAGAATCAAAACCCGTAGTTTCACACAGCAGTAATGAATCCATATAAGAGGGTCTGCTTTTCAACAGTTATGAAAACAAGCACACTTTTTCAGGACATCCTATGCAGCTGTGCATTATACATCTGCGGGACTTCAGTCAGTGTAAGGCAAGGTATTTCAATGGGTGGTGTTGGTGAGAGACATGAATTGTACCATGTATGCAAGCCCATCTCCTGCTACTCCAGCAGGCTTGGGATTACACAGGGATGCCTGTGCAGGTCCAACCTGTTCTTATGTTAGGTCCTTCTCGTAGGAGGTGGGATCCAGACAAGCCTTTATCAGAGGTAACAGCAGTGTTTCAATGCAGCAGCTCTCCATGGGTGTCTTCATGCCCCATAAGTCCTGCCAGAACTGGGACTGGTCTGCAGGGATCATAGAATCATAGAATCACTAGGTTGGAAAAGACCTTTGAGATCATCAAGGCCAACCATACCTGTTCACTACTAAATCTTATCCTTAAGCACCGAATCTGCCTATTTTTTAAATACCTCCAGGGATGGTGACTCAAATCACCTCCCTGGGCAGCCTGTTCCAGTGCCTAAAAACCCTTTTGGTGAAGAGATTTTTACTTATGTTAAACCTTATGCAGCTTGAGGCCATTCCCTCTCTTCCCATCATCTATCACCTGGGAGACCAACATCCACCTCTCTACAACCTCCTTTCAAGCAATTGTAGACAGCTATAAGGTCTCCCCTCAGCCTACTCTTCTCTAGATTAAACAACCCCAGCTCCCTCAGACACTCTTGGTTAAGACTTTTCTCCAGCCCCTTCACCAGCTTCGTTGCTCCTCTCTGGACACACTCCAGGACCTCAATGCCTTTCTTATAGTGAGGGGCCCAAAACTGAACATAGTATTCAAGGTATGGCCTCAGAGTTGCACAAAATCCAGCTCCCATTAGAAATACCAGCAATGAATACCTTAAAAACATCTTTACAGAGATTTTTTTTCAGACAGCTTTGTGGGTAGAAATATTTCTGAAATACTGCAGAGGCTTTTCTCGTATAAAATGTTCAATGTACTGGTATTCACCTCATTGCCTACGGGAATTGCTCTCTAGTATGCAAGAGCTGTTCATAAGTGAATCTATGACTGTGTTCCTATCTCCTCCCATGAGCATTTGTATCTTTTCTCAGCTGTTAACATCTTGGTTAATTTTCCAAGGAGATTAGAAGCAAGGCCCTAGGAATGATAAATGAAGCTGAAAATAAAGGGAGAGAATTAAGAAGACAGGCCCAGCAGACAATATCTATTTTGCTGGGATTTGGTTTTACAGAAGGATTCTTTCTTGTGGATAAGAATAACAAGTCATTGCCTTTTCCAGATGATAGAAAAGCATAATCGCTACACTCTTCTCAGTCTCTTCTGAGTATCTGCTCTTTACTTTTTTCCAAATGAGTTCCTTGTAAAAATATCACATCTCAGTGTTGCTCAAAGGGTACTTGATATTCTTCTTTTCTTAGAAGAGTCATATATTCTCTGACATATGAGGTTTCTTTAATCAGCTCTGAAGATCGCCTGTCTTCTACATTGTTTTTCTTCCTAAATTAGAAAGAAATGCATGAAAATCTTCTGTACATTTCTTATTTGACTTGTAGAAATAACTAGCTCTGGGAGCAACATTTTAATTGCTGAGATTCTTCTGTTGTCTAAATTGTTACTGAAGAGAAAGTATTTGTCTTAGCCATGTTTTTAAGAACTACTAACAAAACTAAGTGTTTCACGGAATCTGATTAACTACATTCAAGATAATAAGTCACCAAACATGTCATAATGATATGTTCATGATATGGAACATTTTCAGGCTTGAACCGGTTTTAGTGGCATTTTCCAAACAAGTGAAATACAACCTGTAAGAAAGCATAATGTTCATTTCTGTGGAAACTGTAATAATTCACGGTGTTTCACTCCAAACAGGGATAAAAATATAAAATCAGAGATGTATTTATGCTGAAGTGCTATGAATTTTAATAGTGGAATACTTCATATTTTATATAAGGACATTATAAAATGTTACATATGAAAAAATATCATACTATAAATATATATATATAAAATATATATATAAATAAATATATACTCTAGCATTAAAGACAGGTGAATCAAAATTATAGTTTAACTAAGAATTTTATCTTATAAAATCAGTCCACTTTTCTTCACTTGTACTTAATTATATTTAATCAGTTTAAATAAATTCGCTGTTAAAAATGGAGAAACATGTTAACACTTAAAAATTAACAAAACTATGGTCAGGAGTTCTTAAACAAGAACTATTTCTGATCAATTTTAAAGTAAATTAATCATCAAAACACCTACTCAGCAACATTTAATTTGAACCTGTGAATTGAAAAAGGCCACAATTTTCCATAAGGACAATTTGAAATGGTATGTCTATACCTCTCCATTTCCAAAGGGTCAGGTAAGAGCGAAAACTGTACTTGACAGTTTGTTGAGGCTCTGGAGTAAGTCCAGAGAAGAGCGACGAGGCTGGTGAAGGGGCTGGAGAACAGACCCTATGAGGAGCGACTGAGAGAGCTGGGGTTGTTTAGCCTGGAGAAGAGGAGGCTGAGAGGAGACCTCATTCCTCTCTACAACTACCTGAAGGGAGGTTTTAGAGAGGAGAGAGCTGGCCTCTTCTCCCAAGTGACAGGGGACAGGACAAGAGGGAATGGCCTCAAGCTCCACCAGGGGAGATTTAGGCTAGAGATTAGGAGGATGTTTTTCACAGAAAGGGTCATTGGGCATTGGAATAGGCTGCCCAGGGAGGTGGTTGATTCACCTTCCCTGGAGGTGTTTAAGGCACGGGTGGATGAGGTCCTGAGGGACATGGTTTAGTGTTAGATAGGAATGGTTGGACTAGAAGATCCGATGGGTCCCTTCCAACCTGGTTGTTCTATGATTCTATGATTGACAATCCTTTATGAAACCATGACAGTTGAATGTGTTGAACTGATTTTAACCAATTTTAAAGAAAAGTCAAGTTATGTATTTTCTTGCCCTTCACAAGTGTAACTGCCTTCTACAGCCCTGAAAGGCACAACACTGCAGATCCATTACAGATATCTTATAAAATCCTCCCAAACACTAAACACAGAAGCTGTGGTGCAAAGGTACATCCCATGGCTGTTTGTTGGAGGATACCTTGCACAAAAAGCAGGATAGAGAAGAATATACTGTCGGATAAATCAATCTTTGCAGATTCTGCTATCCTCCAGTACAAAGTGCAAGAAAAGCAACACCTACAAAGTTTGCTTGAGTTATAGTGTAGGATCAGCAGCAAAGTAGATTCACTACCACTCCTGCAAACTGTCATAAAATTCCTTCCATGGATCCTTACAAAAAATTCCATGTTTGGTCCCCAGAAAAAATGAGTGAGGATAGCATCAATAGTCTCAAATATTAACAATAATGTAGTTGGTTTAAATTATATATTCCATTTTAATTTTTCCTTTTAAATATAATTATTTTCTCTATTTTTAAACAGATTTCCTGCAAGTGTGAAGTTTGTAAAAATAAGTGTTACTAATATTTTTACTTATTATATTAGTGTTTATGAACAGGAGGTATTCTAGAAGTGCCATAATTTAAAATAGATACTGGGTTGCTATTAGAGCAGCTACATTTTGCTAGATTTGCAAAGGAAGACAGAAAGTAAGATCCTTATGATTTGATTTGGATTTCAAAAGTTCTATACTTACTATTTATTGTGATTTTAAAGGAAAAGTGTGATGGAAATTTTAAAGATCATAGGGGTATTTGGTCCATAGAACAAAAAAATGCCGCAGTTCCTGAAAGTCAGGAAATCTGTAAGCTTATAAAAAAATCACTGAAAATGATGAATACATAAAGACACTGTAGCACCTCTTCTGTGACATGATCTAGCCTTAAAATGAACTTTGGCTTGGCAGAGAGCTGCAGAAAAATTGTGTGAGTGCTACAGTGGCACATTAGCGAGTGTGTTAGTAGGAAGGGACCAGAGGGAAATAGATATATATAAATATTTATTATATTATATATATATATATAACCTAGTACCACCCCTTACCTGCCATATTACGTTGTGGGGAATCTGTGGACAACTTCAGGTATTGAAATTGTTATTCCAGAGCTATTTGAGTTCTTTTTCAGTCTGTTGTTTCTTCATATTTCTGACGTACAGAGTTTAACCCTGTGCAGCTATAGGAACGTGTTTTTCAATGAGTGATGAATAGGTTCCTAAAATTTTACTAGGTTTGTTAATTTGAAGAAGGGTATACATGCATTTCCATATTAAACAACAGAAGTCCTGAGAGTTAAATTGTTGCAAGACCAAACATGGCACTAGATGGACAGACTTCTCTAAAGGACTTATTTTTCTTGCTGAAGGATCAGATCACATCAGATGCTGTTCTTGCTTGTTGTGAGGCGCTTTTAAACCACATCGGTAGCATAAAGGACTTAATTATTATTTGGAATATGTCCCATTCCTCTTTAAGCATTGGATCTAGTCAAAAGAATAACTCCGTAACAACAACACAGTGTTTCTTCCACCCCTTACTCATTTCCAGACCCAAAGTATTTGTTGCATGGTGCTCTCCAGCTCATTCTGCTATCAGCAATGCAGAGCCAGTACAGCAATCAGATGTAATCTGCTTTATCACCAGCAAAGCAGCTGCCAGGAAAATTTCAGATTACCTCAATTTTTAGACTAATTCACTGAAAGTGTACATGGTATTTAAAGCATGTCTTGAATTTCAGTCCCAGAGTTGTATTTTCAAGCAAAAAGAGAATCGCGTGGCTTACTTTAGCAATTTTCTTTTATTGAGTAAGCACATACTTTGTACAAATTATGAATCATAGAATCATAGAATAACTAGATTGGAAGAGACCCATCGGATCATCGAGTCCAACCATTCCTATCAAACACTAAACCATGCCCCTCAGCATCTAGTCTACCTGTGCCTTAAACATCTCCAGGGAAGTTGAATCCACCTCCCTGGGCAGGCTGTTCCAGTGCCCAATGACCCTTTCTGTGAAATATATTTTCCTAATGTCCAGCCCAAAAGCTCCCTTGGTGGAGTTTGAGGCCATTCCCTCTTGTCCTGTCCCCTGTCACTTGGGAGAAGAGCCCAGCTCCCTCCTCTCCACAACCTCCTTTCAGGTAGTTGTAGAGAGCAATAACATCTCCTCTCAGCCTCCTCTTCTCCAGGCTAAACAACCCCAGCTCTCTCAGCCATTCCTCATAAGGCCTGTTCTCCAGCCCCTTCACCAGCTTTGTTTCTCTTCTCTGGACTTACTCCAGAGCCTCAACATGAAGGTTGAATATGAAGCATCAAGGTAGCATTTTAACATGTACATTTTGCAGCCAGAGACTTTTAGCTAAAAGCCAGAGTTTTAAGCAGATTTTCATTACATGTTGAACTGGCAGACAGTTAGCTGTGGCCAAAGAGAAAACTTTGATAGATGAGCTTTATCACTAAAATATCTAATGACCTTTCATGTGCCAATACAACCACTTGTACTGTATTCACACGACTCCCTCTGGTGGCAAACTTCTTCATCCCAGGTGTGGGATAGCATCTTTCCTCTTTTTTTCTGAGGCTATGCAAGAGTTAGAGGCATGCTGGTGGATTCTTAGCTTATTGTGTGGGTGGAAATGTTGATAAAGTTTTTATTTGAGCTATAAAATCTCCTTTTCTTACCTTTAGCTATATATATACCAGTTCAACTGAAAAAAACAAACTACTGCTAAATCTGCATAATATTGAAAAGACTGCAGAAAAATGTTATTTTAAATAAACATTTCTGATTTACATACTTCCCTTTTACATAGCCTGTCACTATATAAACAACTCCCAAAGGGTCTTGATTTGTCTCAAGGCAGGCTGCTGAGGCAAAGAACATTAAAACAAATCCAAAAGTAGGGACCTGCTGACTGAAGGAGGAAAGTCCCAGTTTCACATGCAAAGTCAGGGGCACATTGGGAGAATTAAACCCGGATTTTCTTCTCACGTAGGGCAATTTACATCACCTGGTTATATAAAGGGACAAGCTTAATGTCTACTAACTCACTTTTACCTTCAAAGGTTTTTCTTTTTCCCACTATTGGAGACATGTGCGTTGCCTACACGCTGCAATCCTTGCCAGACCATCCCTTGCTAAGTGCTGTCTAGACATATAGCAGTGGAGCCTGACAGTCTCTGTGTGTCTGAAATGCTATCAAATACAGTAGGAATTTGATGACAGAATACCCATTACAGTCCAGTTATCCGACTTTATGAAAACTGATTGGAACCAAAATTATCATACATAATTAAGGCACTTAAATGATGGTTAGGCTACTGTATAAATATTGTTCTACTTCTTTTTTTCACTTAAGACTTCTCCTGTCTTGTGCACATCTGACCTTGCTTTCATCTAGCAATGCCATCGTGTCTGAAATGCCAAGCAAGAGAAACTACAGATTTTAAAGTAGACATCATCAAAATCAGTAGCTGAAAGGAAGATAAAAATATTTCTGACTTTCCTACCATCAGATCAAGTATGTTTAGTTAGTTACAATACACAGATTAGTAACATGGGTTTTCACAAGGACGCTGTGTTGCTAAGTCACGCTCTGTACCCACACCAACCATGCAATTCCTTCTCTTGTCATGAATAAATCATCCCAGCTGAGTACATAAATATGAAGCGCAAAAGCAGCTTGACCGGCCCAAAAGGTAGAATGATGCAGAGGAATGAAAGGAGAATGAGATAAGAAGCATTGGGCCCTTCTCCTCCAGAAGGATGTTGAGGCTCTGGAGTGAGTCCAGAGAAGAGAAACGAAGCTGGTGAAGGGTCTGGAGAACAGGTCTTATGAGGAAGAGCTGAGAGAGCTGGGGGTGTTTAGCCTGGAGAAGAGCAGGCTGAGGAGAGACCTCATTGCTCTCTACAACTACCTGAAAGGAGGTTGTGGAGAGGAGAGTGTTGACCTCTTCTGCTAAGTGACAGAGGACAGGAGGGAATGGCCTTAAGCTCTACCAGGAGAGGTTTAGGCTGGACATTAGGAAAATAGATTTCACAGAAAGGGTCATTGGGCACTGGAACAGGCTGCCCAGGGAGGAGGTTGATTCACCTTCCTTGGAGGTGTTTAAGGCAAGGGTGGATGAGATGCTGAGGGCATGGTTTAGTGTTTGATAGGAGTGGTTGGACTTGATGATCCAGTGGGTCTTTTCAAACCTGGTGATTCTATGATTCAATGCATGGTGATGTACTGGTGATAAAAACAGAGCAGTCTGCCATTAAACAGTAGCATGCATTACTGGGAAACTGAGAGATTAAGGAGGTCTCATGTCACTTCTGCTAAACAGGATCCTACTATTTTTAACATTTTACTTCAGGTTAGAATTCAGGTCTCTTTCAGATGCACATGCCTCCCTGCCTATATATACATACGCAATATGTGTGACATATTTTTTCATTGCCTCAAATGGAAATTTTTGTTCAGCGATTTCTTATTCCAAGGCTGTTCTTCTGAAGAAAGCTAGTTCCAGTTACGTGATCCTCGTGATTTTTTATGAATAATGCTCTGGTCTTTATACAGTAAGTGGTTATGTATGGGCTTTTTATGCTTGAATGTTATTTTTCTAGATGATTCATACCTATTGCAGCTCCCATGAAATAGAGGCATGCCCGCTCCTGGTTATGTAGAATCAGAGTAATGGTGCAACTGCAACCTGAAGACATCAGTCCCTGTCCTACGGAGAATACTTTTTGCCCTGCTTAAGTTTGCCCTGTACTGTGCTTTCTTAGAGTAGACTGACAATGATAACACAAAAGAATTAGGACCGTCAGTTATAAAAAAATCATCAACACTTTGAGATAATTTCCATCCCAGTGTCATGACTATTTGGTTGCATTTCTCCCTCCTGAGTTTTGGGTTTTTTCTCTGCCCAAATGAATCTTTCTCTAGCTGCAGAGTGGATCAACACAGCTGAAGGGAGAGCTTCCTTAGCCATCTGAAAAACAGAGCATTCTCCTTGTATAGTGGCAGCATGGATCCAAACACCTACAAACTCAGGAATGGGTAGAAATCAGAGTTTCTTGTTCCTGGGTAAGTGCTCCCAAATAGCAGGTGTAAATACGACCGTGTTAACTAATGAATTAAAGAGCAATATTGTCCACAAAGCCTCTGGATTTTGTCTCAAACATTCAATGCTGACGAGCTCAGAACTGAACTATTCTGTGCAGTTCTATTTGCACCATACTCTGTGAATGACCTGAACCAAACAGAAAAAAATACAATAACAATATTAATGTTAGGCTGAATGCAAAGTCTGAAATCTAGAACTTACAAGGAAAGCTATGGAAGAGTTAAGGTTGTTGTTGGAAGCCATGATGAGAAACTCACATATCTCAAAGACTGACTGCTGGTAAGTATGAAGGATCTGTTATCATTTCAGTGATGGTAAGACAGGCAACAATAGCCTTTTATCAGAGACAGGATAGTTAGACTAAACATTAATGCGCATTTTCTTGCAGCAAGGTACTTATACACTAGAACAACTCACCAGGGTAAACAGCAGGTTCTCCATTGCTAGAAATACTGAACAGCATATTGGGTGCAGATACAAACTCATCCAACCTGGGGTTAGCAGTGGGTCAGATGACCAGCTCTCACTTTTAGTGAGCTTTTTTTTCTAGGTATTTGGATTCTCAGAGCATGTGTAAGGCATTCAAACTCTGGACTGCAATAGGTGTTCATCAGGAAATAGTTCCCCAACTGAAATAGGTTGTTGCACTCAGGTGCCTTCAGGCTGACCTTGCAAACATCTCCAGGATGAGGCAAGGGCAGAGATGCTCCCTGCAAAGACGTATTGGACACAAATTTTACAGCTAAGCATAGTAATATCCATTCACAGCATCCTGGCATGTGACAAGCAGGGAATTTTAGACCTCAATGAAGCACATCTAGCTAATAAATAAGTGCATGGTTTATTTATGGATGTAAATTTGCATTGGTTCCTCGGGACCAGTGAGGTCAAGAAGTCAACAATTTTTTTTCCCTGCTCTGCGACAAAATCATGTAGATACGTATAACAAAAAATAGAGTTAACTCCAGGAAGATAATGTCTTATCCAAGCAGTAGATGTGTACAACTCAGGTTTAAATATGACCTAATTCAAGTACAAATTCTTTTCCATATATAAGTAATACAAAATATCCACAATCTATCTGTTCCACCTTTTCTTCCTGCTCTGACTCTTTATTAACTTAGTCCTGAGTGTTTCAGAACAAATTCCTCTCTTAAGCTCTCCCTGAGTTCAGGTTATCTGAGCAAACAGAAACTATAACTGTTTACTGTCCATATCATGATGTCCTTAAATATCCCTGTTTTTAAGTGAAGGATGCATTGTTCATGTATCCTTAGGTAAAACTACAGTATGCAGCATCATATCCACTTAACCAGTCATCAAAGGATAGTGTAAGCCCAAGTTCACGGTCCGATTCATCTGGGATTTTCTGTATCCTGCTCCCTGAGCGTTAGCTGTCAACGCACTCTTGGGTAAAAGTATTTATTACTGGATCTAATTTTCTTGTACAGAAACACATATATCAGTGGCACCATACAGCTAACTGTGATGAAGACACACAAAATATAGTTTGAATGATACCTTTGTTGTGCTGTGATTTTATTTGACAAAATAATCACATGGAATAGATATAATTAACATTACTCATGTGTTTTCTTGCAGCATTTTAACTAATGGTGTTGAACAAAGGCACTAAAAAAGCCCTGTAGTACCCAGCTGAACAGCACTGCCAAGAAGAAGAGTCTGGCTCCTCTCCCTGTGAGAGGTCCCACTTGCCACCTCCAAGGAGTCTTGTAGCAGCTTTAGCCAGAGCATGTGCAGTACAAAATACTCCTTGCTTTCAACTGAGGTGAAAAAAAGTACTGCCTACAAGAAGAGACAAAGTCATTCAAACCTATGATAGAAAGCAAGTAATGTAAATAAGAAAGGGAGGAGCTGAGCCAGAAATAAAACTGAGCTGGTGTTGCACTGCAGCTGTTCTACCTACTGTATGTTGGAAACCTACATGTTTAAATAGGCTTATTTCTCCCTGGGACTAAAGCACTAACCTTGTCACATTACAGTCCAGCCACTGTTCCTAGCCCAGAGTGGATCTCTCCTCATACCCACATCCTTTCTCTTTCCCCTTCCTGGCCTCTTCTCCCAAGTGACAGGGGACAGGACAAGAGGGAATAGCCTCAAGCTTCGCCAGGGGAGATTTAGACTAGACATTAGGAGGAAGTTTTTCACGGAAAGGGTCATTGGGCATTGGAATAGGCTGCCCAGGGAGGTGGTTGATTCACCTTCCCTGCAGGTGTTTAAGGCACGGGTAGATGAGGTCCTGAGGGACATGCTTTAGTGTTTGATGGGAACGGTTGGACTCGATCATCCGATGGGTCTCTTCCAACCTTGTGATTCTATGACTCTATGAAAAGCCACAGCCTGGCCGCAGCGAGGTGACAGCAGCCAGCCTGGGCAAGGGTCTCGCTGCAGGTTTGCAGGCAGTGAGTACAAAGGTACTTAGCAAGGCTCTGGCTTCATGCTGTTCCTTTTGCAGAGAGTCCAGTCCCAAGGCATGGTGCAGACTGTCACCAGGACTCTGGCTTCCCTCTCAGGGTTCTCTTCACTGCTGTGATTTTAACTACGCAAGCTGCAGCTCAGTCAGTACCTGTGGCCATGGGGTCACAGTCATGCATGGGTCGGTGTCTGAACCATAGAATCATAGAACAACCACCTTGGAAGAGACCCACTGGATCGAGTCCAACCGTTCCTATCAAACACTAAACCAGGCCCCTCAGCACCTCGTCCAGGGCAGAGTAAAACTCCTTCTCATGAAGCTCCATGGTCATTCCTCCTTAATGTAGCAATGTTACTGAGACACTCAGAGGAGGGTATTTTACTGACATATTGCAAAAGCAGGTACTTCTGCTAACAGATAGTTAAATGATTAAAGGGTATGTGTTCATCTCTGTAAACTTGCTCATTGGCTCAGTCTAAGAGAAACAGTGAGTACAGAGAGGGGAAGACTTTGACCACTTCTATTTTTTTTTGTTTAATAAAAAAGTCCCATAATTACTTTTTCAAGGTTGAAGGATCATGTTTATGTAGAGGTTGGTTATGGGAATAGTCTTTACTTGTTTTTGTGGTCAAATAGGAATAAAACCTACTGTGTGTTTTTCCATCTACCAATGCAACGTATTTCCCTAAGGTACCTTTGAATTATCTTTCTTTTTGTCATCTTCTTTTCTCTATTTTTCTCCAATCACTGGATATTTTATTTTTCCTAGTTCACTTACTTACTGTAATATTTTTCATGTACATTTTGAATCAACTTCTTCTTAAACTCCTCGGGGATTTAATGAAATTCATGTGTCTTTGATTTCTTTCCAGAATCATGGCCTAAAACATATTTCCTATCATCTCTTTGATGTTTTGCTTTAGGAGAATGTTCTTCAGATGGACTGTTTCTAAAAGGCATCTTCTGTGGAGGCTATTCCTTTCCATAAGTACATTTTAAACTCCATCTTAATAGCACACTCTAGTATTCACCTTTAATGTCATCCTGCTTATCACATCAAAGTAATGTTTATCCGTAGTGTTTCACTGAGTGTTATGAATAGGATATCTGAGCCTGCTTCAGTGTGGTGTCTCCAGAAATCATCCTGTCTGAAACAGAACTAACTTTGCCTCTTTACAAATAAGTGAATTTTTCTCCAAGCTGAAATACAATATCTTACCAAATATCTAGCAGTAGGATTAAATTTCTCCAGAACACCCTGTGGCAAGATACATGAAGCCTGAAGAGACCTGAGCTCCTCCAAAGCACTGTAGATGCTCTCGTGGGTGGGAATAGCTGGGTGGTGATGCCAGCACTATTTCTCCAAGTGCAGGTCATGTGGACCCCTGTGCTGCTATTTGTGTGGTTACCATCCTCTCTGCTGGTGTCTCAGTATTTTTGAATTGTAGGAAAGTCAGATATCTCAGATTAGAATCTCACTGGAGATGACTAAGTGTTTCCATAACATATCCGTCCCTCAGTAGCCTGCTACCGCTGTAATTCTGGCTGTTTCAGCCCTAAAGACCTAGTCTGAAATAGTCTCTTCTCCAGGCAAACACCTCCTCAGTTGAAGAGTTCAGAGCACCCAGGCAAGGGCAGACCGCTGAGCTCTGCTCCAAAGGCACCTTCAGGGCTAATGTGTTTGACATTGTTTTGCTTGTGCTCCCTGCTGCAAATCAAGATGACACTTCGGAAATTAATATATAAAGCCCCTTTATTGCATCACTACATCCCGTTAGCAGTTCAGAGACCAGCTGTGAGCACTTGCTTGCCAAAGTCTCCTATTGACTTTACGAAAGCACAGGGCTCTTAATCAGACCATACAGAGACACAGTTTTTTTAACCTTTTTCCCCAGACTTTTTCACTTTTTCCTCCCCAGTGTTGCTGCCTATACTTTCTGTAACCCATCAGAGATGTATTTTTTTCCAGCCTATTTGAAGCCATTCAGGAAACAGCCCGTATTAAACAAGGCTCTGTATTATAGTTTTCAGCAAATAAATATACACCAGAAGGGTGTCATGGGGCACTACACTATAAATCTGTTTTGAAGAGGGTGACATATGTATTTTCTTTAGCAGGACATTTTCTGTGCACTTCTGCTTGGAATACACTTACTGGTAGAAAAAATTTTCAAAAATAATTACTATTGCAGCTGTTCATAGTATTAGTTGTCATAAATTTATCCTGTTATAATTAATATGTGCCTTTCAAGGACCTACAAGGGAAGGCATTCAATATTTCTTGTCTCTAATTTTAGTATGATCTGATTTTCCTCTGGTTGCCTTTCCAAACACCTGGGGCCAGCCATATGAGTAAATTAGATTGTGCTAAAATGCATATTAATGAAGCTCAAGCAACGTGGTTCCCTAAAGGGACAGTAAAACTATATATAGCTCCATTTTTCCCCCTCTCTTGGTTAATCTGCTTTTCAACACATTTAGGTCCTAGTAAGATCACGCCATTTTGGAACAGCAAAAAAAGAAATACAAAGAAGCTGTTAAACAAAAACTCAGAAGCACATTTATGTGAAGTAGATAAATGATGACTCCTTTTAGGATTTGCATTTCAAAATTATTTCCTATTAAAAACTGGCTTCTTTTAATTGACTTATCCTATGAGAAAAAAATAATATCAAGGCATTTGGGGTAGTAAGAAGAGGAATATTTGTTAGTTGCCTGTAATGATCTCTAAGATTTCTCTCTCCATGACAAACCACAATGCTCGTTATAATGGATAGTAGTAGAGGGTGGCAACAAATCAGCACACATGACTCTCAATATACAAATGAAAAGAAAGAGTTTTGGAAAAGGGCACTGGAATCAATTCCAGTTCCTGAAGGAAATCCTGTGGTGTTATCAGGGATTGTCTCTAGCAGCATTTCAGTCTGGGCCAGGAGGGTGATTTTGGAGTGAGTCACTGCTGATGACGCCTTGATTCACATCACAGGGGGGTCATAGATCACACGCACCAAATTAATTCAAGAGAAACTAAACTGGAAGATAGACTCCTGAGGCACATTTAAACTGCATTGCCTGCTAATGGACATTTAGCTCATAAAAAGAGACTAGATGAAGTCCCAAATGGAAACTTCTTAAATGTGTGGGCACTGGATCATCAGCACCACCACTTTTAAACCAGGTGGATGTGGAGGAGACTGCTCAGATGACTAGGAAAGCCCAACTGACCCTAGCAGAAAAAAAATGGTTCAGTAATTAATTAGGCCAAAGGCTTGGGGAGGATGTGACTCAATGTTAAACATCAGGAAGGAAGAAGAACTATCAAGTCACAAAACGACACGAAACCAAGTGGCTATTAATTGCTTACATCCTAGAAATCAGAAGGAAGATCTAAGCACACATCTAAGTATTAGAAGGAAGGTCTAAACAAAACTGAACTTTTGGGATAACCTTTCAACTTGGAATACCACGGCTTAAGGGAGTTCCAAGTGGTTTTTAAATGCATTTTATGGAAGGAATTGTATTATGTGGCTGCTTTCAAGTGTAGGGGCAGAATACGACAGTTTAATATGTTAGAAATTGATGTTTCATTCCTAAGGATTTTCAAAACATTAATTTAAGTTTTCCATATTATTATAATCAAACCACTTTTTAAGCAGGTTCAGTCATTTTAACGTGCTTCCAAGTGTGCGAAGAGAGGGAGAAATACAGAGATGATTTCTCACTGTAAAAAAAAATTTGAACAAAACTTTAGGATGAGGAATAATATCTTTGTTAAATTTGAATGGAAATATTGAAAGTGGCATATTGGTTAATTGCCTACAGTGATCTCTGCATTTTCCTCTTCATAAATACCATAGTGTTCATTATAACAGGTAACAAATATGGTGTCTTTACAAAGAGCAGAACTGTCATGCAATTGCAGTTTGTGGATCTACATGCCAGTTAGCAGTCCCACCTAAATATGTATTTATTTTTATTTCACAGTGTAAGTTATATCAGAAGAGGCAATAACAAGCAGAGACACTGAGAATCAGTGACTACTTCTCCAAGTGTTCCCTTGTCAGCCAGCGGCTTTTTCATACAAGATTTTCAATTACATATACGAGATATGGATTCAGGAAGAATTCACATAGTTGTTCATCTTTTCATATTCTTCTGAGCACCCCTTAAGATTCAACGATTGAAAATACAGGAAAAGAGCTCTCTCAGTATTTAATGAAAATTTACTTTCCCGACTCTACTCTTCCCTCCTACTGAAAAGAAATTTTTAAGCATGTCAAAGCTTTATTTGTTACTTTCAAAACAGCATACAATTTTACAGCTATGGAAGTTTTATTCTTACTGTTCCATTACTCCAACTACTAGCTTTCTTCCCTCACTATCCATGCTAAGTTTCTTTCTCTACCTCCAAATACCACTCTTTTGCTCTTCTCTTTGAAGGCAATCCCAACATTCCTGCCAGAATCACCCCTTTGCCACCACAGGTAACTTTTGGAACCTGTTGTTTTCCAGCACCAAGGACTGCAGGAACATACATTCCTGTTTCTTGCCTCCACACTGCTACTCATCTCTAGGAGCGGGCAAAACACATCTGTCTTTTCCTGAGGCTGAGCAACAGTTCTTGAGGTAGGATATCCTAGTAGGAAGCGAGCATTTATTCCCATTGATTGCTCCGGACTCCCAGGAGATTGGTAGAGCTTGACTCGCTCAGGGCTATCCATCCTTGATGTGAATAGAACTGGAACTAACACTGACGCCTCCAAGAAGTAAAGAAGATTTTGGGGTCACTCACCACAAAATAGGCAGCCAGTTGGGAGAAAGAAGTCTCTCAAATGTGGGTGCACAGGCAAAGGATGTTCTTATTCAAAAGTTTTTTCATGGACACTACACAGGAAAACCTGCAATTTCAACGCATTCTCCTAGGAAAGGAACATTGCTTCAGGGTTCCTGCAGAGTTTCCCAAGACCTCTGTTTTTATTCTGTAACCAGAGGACAGTTCAGCTAGGTTCTGGAAATTTAAAATGCCAGATGTTGTTAGGGCATATTATTAATAAATGTAAAAATAAAACCCAAACAAAGAATAGTGAGAAAGCAAGATTTGGCTAAGATATTCTAACTACCTCAGATGGTATCTTTTGAGAAAAGTATCTCCAGATCAGTTAAATTGCTTCTATAACAATTAAATCTTATGCATAAAATATTCAAGACCATTAACATTTAATCATTTATGGTTTAATTGTATGGTAAAACATTATTTTGTTCAAGTAATTTTGTGCATTTAACTTTCAATCCGTTTCCAAAAGTCAATTACATGGTTTTAAAATATATCACATAAAACGGTATTTCCATCAACATACAGCAGTTGTCATAGGCAGTCTTAATTCCCAGTCTAAATTACTGATCTAAATATATTCAGGCACATTAATGCAATGGAAAATTATAGAACCCAAACAGTAGATTTATTTATTGCAAGATGTTTCGCTTGCATCTCATCTGCTGTTCATACAAGGTTGCTTCAAGTTTAGTACTTTTTTTCCTATGTCCATGCTCAAATAGAGAGGAAGACATCTCCAAATGCTCATAACCAACTTAAAAACATATTTTTGGACTAATCTGTTCACTAGAATAGTATTTCCTACAAATCATAAATTACAGCTTCATTTAAGCTGTTACCACTGCATTTGGCTGTTTAAGACTTCGAGTAAGCCAACAATAAGTAAAATTGACCTTTCAGGTTACCTGTGGTGCATTTTTGAAGAAGCCAACCCCACAAAGTGTACTGAGGTGCAGCAAATTACCAGTAGATGTGTGGGTTTGTTTCACAACCTGTCTCCCAATGACAGCTTCGTAATTGGTTTTGAAGTGACACATGGCACAGGCAGTTTGAACCAGAGAATTACGGAGATTGGATTCATGGAGAAATGGTTGTACTCATTGAGGATAGGATTTCTAATAGAAAAAAAAATGCCTTAGCTAATAAAATATCGCTAATCATCTCAGGTTGGAACAATAGAAATTAGATTAGCTCAGTGTTATTAACAGCCAGCATTAATGCTGAAAATTAAAAGTGTTGAGTAGTAAAATACATTTCATAGTCCTAAAGAAGAAAAGACTTTTACTCTACTACAAATTAAGAGCTGGTTTCTATGAGACAGCAGATTGTCCTCTTGCTCTCCAGACTATTTTTAAATTGATTCTTTTTCTCTTCTTTTAGACATTTTAACTTATTATGAACAAAAAGCCTTAATTGTTCAGGATGTCACGTTCTGTTTGACAGAAGGAAACAAAGAACTATTACTGCGTCTGTGGATTTCACATGGAGCTGGGAAAGACAATAAAAATGAATGAGATTTTTTTTATAAGGGAAAATTAGAAGTAACCTTTTATGAGAAGCAGAATGAAGAGCTGTCTGATTTTTTTTTTTTTTTTTTGCTCACAATTGAATTGCATTGACCTCACCTTCATTCTGTTCCTTCTTAAATATCTCACTTGTTGCACTTGGATATGACGCAGAGGGATGGGGACTGGAACAGGTATGAATAGACTGAAGACCTTCTGCCTTTGCATGTCCATGTTAGCCAAGGAAAACTGCTCTCAATCCCAGCAAGAAGGCTTTGTGAGCTACACATGCTGTGTGCTGGGCCCTCCTGGGAACTCAACATCCATTAACATCATTAAACCTATTTCATTGTCAAGTGTGGCTAATACTCATCGAACAGATCAAAATCTGCTCAAGGGGAGATGAGTGAAACAGAAAATATCATATGAAATTGGGATAAAAATATAGAAACAAGAAGAAAAATATACATCAAGTAAAGAGAAATCAATTACAAGTACAGTTCAGTGAGTGCAAAATCAGGCGGCTTTTCCAATTCTCCTATCCCTTCCACATCACCTCTGTCCCTTCATCCATGTACCTCATGGTCCTTTCACCTGATAAAAATGCTTACTGTCATGTTTGATATCATGTAGCAATAATTTGGAAAACCTTTCCTGTAGCTTATGAGGACCAGGTGCACCCAAACACCCAGATTTGCCCAGAGCACAAATAGGAATTCGTCATTTTCAAAAACATAGAAAGTTTTTGGTGAATGACTTCAAGTTGGGCAACCAAAGACTGGCTGTCTGCAGATTGTAAGTGCTGTCAATATATAGACAATTGGGAGCTGCTCTCTTGGGACACAGATGAAATTATTCAGTATGGGGCAACACCTATTAGACATGTGATTTTTCATAAGCTGGAAGAGGCAGTACTGTCAGCACACAGGTCAACCACAGGCACACATGACTGATTTGTGTGAGCAGCATAGGGTCACCCAGCCCCAGGTGTACAAAAGCTCGTTTTCCAGACCATGGAACTGCAAAAGTACAGGGAAAGCTGTGTTCCATATGCTTTTCATTCAGTGCATGAGATTCAAACATGCACTGGAGGAAATTTCACCTTTTCTCTGGCATCTGCCTTGCAAAGCTCACAAACCAGATCCTGATCCTGAACTTTGCAGAGGTGGGTCTCGTGGAAGCACTGAAGGATGTACTGGTGCCAGCATGTTTGTCCAATTCAAATTTTCAGCCACAACCTGTGCTTCCAGCATCTGAAAAGGCCTAAGAGAGAATGATTACGAAGTAATAGGAACAAAGCCAGAGATGGCTGCTGACAGGACAGGAGGGGAACATGGGCTCATACAGGAGCAGAAACCACACAGAAGTCATGCCAGATGGGAATAGAGGTGGCATGAAATCAGGACAGCACATCCTGGGCTCTGTGTGCACTGTGGTTGCTAGAGAGACAGTTTTAGTATCTGGATCATCAGCACTGCAGGGCCACATACTGGTGAGAGGTACCAAACTACCCCACATGCCTCTCTTTGGGAGTATGCTTGTTTGGCTAGCAGCAGCCCCTAGGCATACATAGGTAGGACAGGGGATTGTGCCCAGAGAGAGAGAGAGGTCTAATGATCACCAAATTCAGAGTAATGAGGACCCTGACAAGGGCCAGAGAAGGTTTCATCAGCTGTGTTTGTCCTACACCTCACATATGCTTTTGGGGGCCAAAACCTAAACACACACTCTGGGAAATTAATGTCCAGTGGGCATTTTAAACATTGACTGCACCAGTGGAGATGACAATGAATATGCTTCACCTGCAATTTCCTTAAAAAGAAAAGTTGGCCACCAAGAAAAACAGAACTGGGTTTAGAACTGAAGAAGCTTTTTTAAGAAAATGTTTGATTCAGGGTTTGCAAAAAGTCATAAAAGCAAGTACAGAAGCGATGTACAGTAGCAGCCAGTGCCACATCATCCCAAAGTGTTCCTGCATGTTTTTTTTCATTTTCCTCTTATGAAGGAAATTGTGGTGAAACAAATGTAGCAGCAATTCTCAAGCACAAAACAGGTTGGTCCCAAAGTGTCATAATGAAAACAAGCTTCAAAATGGTTCTTGGACTGAAATCTGCTCAAGCACAGTACATTTTCCTGTCTCTGTTCTTCCTACCTTACTACCTTTACCCACAAATTATTGCCTAGAGAAACTACCAGTTCCTGTAGCTACTTCTGAATTTGGCGTATTCAGGTTTTGGTGAAGTAAGGCCACATTAGAGCCACAGAATATTTGAATTAGTCTCAGCAGGTCAATTACTACAAAGATTTTCTGCTCTAGTTGCTTGCAGAGAGATGCGCACTTCTTAGAATCCCTGATATTTTCTATATAATTTATTTGCAAAACAAGACATAACAGTGTATAAAAATCAATTGAAAAAAACAATTCTATTGGAGTTCACATGTTACAAAGAGGACAGGAGAAAGACCTCAAAGAAGATAAGCAAGCAGTCCTGTAACTGCTTTCAAAGACCTTGACTGTTTACAGTGATGTAGGCTGGTAACAGGTTTTCCCCTTGATCAATTATTTAGCCTTTCTTTTTATTTTGCTGATTTTTTTTAATTCAGTAAAGGATGTGTCCCTGTACTTCAGCATATTTGAAGTTAGAGTACTATAAAATCCCACTTCCATACCTGTTTCAGTGGTTCCTCTCTACTCCCAACTGTTTGTCAGGCAGGGGAAGGAAGAGAAGTCTATGCAACTTCCAGAATATCAAGAACAGGATCTGTCAGACCCCCACTGCTTCCACGTCCAATATTGTGTTGCAGTCCTCTGGGCTAAAGAAGATTCTTTGAATTGACAATTCTCACTGAAGAAGTTCCAAAATAACAAAAAAAATGGATGAAAGCCAAGAAAAGTCTGTAGGCTCAACATTTTCAGGGAAAAAAGGAGAATTAACACCATCACACGTGACACTTGCTGTCATTAAACAGAGCAGATAATAAAGATGATGTCTGAGGATAATTAACTAAAACTGTACTGCAATCTTCAATTAAAAAAAAAATCCTTTACAAAAATTCCCTCCAGAATTCTTGTAGCTCCTGCAGTATTTATTTCTACACATCAGTATTTTTTGCTTTTGTTCAAATGCTTTATATACACTTCAGATGCAAATTATATTTAATTTTTTTCACTCCTTTATGAGGCTCAGTGGATGAAGCAATTCAATCAGAAATAAACAATGATGCAAATAAGGAGAAAGAGGGTGCCTTTTCATTCAGTGCATGGAAAGAGTAACTTCCACAGAACAACTATTAAATAGGGCAGATATTTTTTCCAGTGCTCCAGTAGTAAAGCCACATTGATTTTGTAACAAGTAAGCATTATATGCTTGAGAAAGATGGGTAACACAGCTGAAATTTGATGAAAGGGGGCAGGGAAACAAATATTCGACTTATTTTAATGATAAATTCCACAGTAAACCACTACCAGCCATGACTTTACCCCTACTAGTGAGTTTTGCTTTCTGTTGTCTCTATTTTTTAGGAAAAATAAAGGTGTTTTTGTAAGTACAATAGTACACAAAACCATCTAGTTTCACACTTGAAAAGTAGAGAACTTTAAGTAAGAGATAATGATTAGTCAAACCAACTTATCAGTTTATATCCTTGTCAGGAGGAGGTTATCTTACCATCAATGATCTACAATTAAGTAAATAACCCAGAAATTCTTTCAAGACCACAAGCCCAACAGTAGCAAAGGGAAACTGGGCAAGCAAAGTAGCAGCAAGAGACATATGCATTTGCAAAAGCTGCAGATCAATAGCAGCCCTTAAACCCCAAACGCCGTGCAGGCAGGTGCCTCTGCAAAGAGAGGGCAAGCTACGTGCCTTCCCCAAATTGCTCAAGGGATCTGGACATCTCCTTTAAGTTCTGTGCAGCCAAAGTTGGGATTAAAATACCAGATAGTTACATGCTGCCCTGTTCCATGTCCGAGGTATGAAACAAGGTGTTATAACTGCATGAGCTAAAGCTGGAAAGCAGAAACAGGAGAAGACCTAGTCTGGGGACAACCATTCCAACACGCTGATATATGATTCCAACAACAGAGATATAGGTCTGATCAGAGCAAATGGCTTCTCTGTGAACTCTGAATGGTGAGAAATAGCAGAAACCTAAGCTATTCAAATAGCTTCATCCTCCGATGCATTGCCGTTACGTATCTTATTCTCAACAAGAAAGTTCTGCATAATGACACCAGCTTTAATTCCTTAATGCAGTTATATGAAAAAGGAACTTAGAAGGACAGGCAAGGAAAAATCCTGTCCACAGCTCCAACGCAGACTGTGATAAAACTGACTTCTCCCTCACAGACTCTGAAGCTTCTTGAAACATTGAGGTCACATAACAACCTATTAAATATCACATCTATTCAACATCATATCTAATCTCTCCTCCTTCCAAAGGAGGGCCACATTGTCAGTATGTTAAAACATAAAGTTTGATAATTAGTTTGAAGTAGGAGAAGAAATTTGGACCATTGTTTCTCATCAGCTAACCAATGCTTTTCCTCCCAGGCCTAGAAGGAAAATGGAAAATGGATGGTTAGGGATGGGATGACGACATTGGAAAGGAACATTTACATGAAATATTTTTACTCAGAACAGTGACAGAAACTTGAAATAATATTTGAAATTCTGCTCTCAGTTGCACTTCAGTTTTTCACATATTTTGACGTACTAATTATAGAAAGACAAGTTATTTTAATTTAAGCTTGCATATGAAAGGTCATGTAAAATATACACACCTTGGTGTGTTACATTACTTTATAGGATGGCTAGCTTTACATACAGTGATGACATCCTATATTATATTTATATTCTATTAAAGTGCCTGGTAGTAATAATAAAGCTTAGCTATATCTTCAGTTTTAAGGCTGTTCAATAACACAGTGGTGGTTTAATAACTTTGTAGTGAATCCACATAAAGATGGTGGGCTACCAAAGAAAAATGGATATGAGTTTTTTCTGCATCAACATTACAAAATTAGGTCTCTCTTTTAATCCTGTTTCTGGGCCATACAATTATAACTCTTGTACTTTCCTACAGGTCATTAAAAATGATACTTTCCACTTTTCATTTTGTTACTGTAGGGATATATAAACAGGAAAACAAATATACTTAAGTACATTGTGTGCAGCAATTTAAAGATGTATGTATTCTTCATTATGAATATCACAGAATTATATAATAGTTTGGGTCAGAAGGAACCTTAAAGTTCATGTATTTCCAACGCGCCTGCCATAGGTTTGGAATATACAGTACTGATGGTATTTCTAACAGCTAAAAGAAGAAATGATTGAAGGAAGAATCTGACTGAAGTCTTCTCCCTGCTATTTTTTGTGAGAAAGATATACCGATAAATGAAGGTGGCTCAGTGACCACTTCCGCCATTTTCTTCAGTGATCTTGGGTGGATCTCATGCAGCCCCACAGACTAGTGAATGTCTAGGTGGTGTAGCAGGTCACTAAGCATTTCCTCTTAGATTATCAGGGATCCATTCTTCTTCCCATCCCTGTCATCCAGCTCAGGGAGCTGGGCACCTAGAGAACAATCGATCTTACTATTAGAGACTGAATCATAGAATCATAGAACAACCAGGATCCAACCCATCGGATCTTCTAGTCCAACCATTCCTACCTAACACTAAACCAAGTCCCTCAATACCTCATCCACTCGTGCCTTAAACACCTCCAGGGAAGGGGAATCAACCACCTCCCTGGGCAGCCTATTCCAATGCCCAATGACCCTGTGTGTGAAAAACCTGCTCCTAATCTCCAGCCTAAATCTCCCCTGGTGGAGCTTGAGGCCATTCCCTCTTGTCCTGTCCCCTGTCACTTGGGAGAAGAGGCCAGCTCCCTCCTCTCTACAACCTCCTTTCAGGTAGTTGTAGAGAGCAATAAGGTCTCCTCTCAGCCTCCTCTTCTCCAGGCTAAACAACCCCAGCTCTCTCAGACGCTCCTCATAGGTTCTGTTCTCCAGCCCCTTCACCAGCCTCGTTGCTCTTCTCTGGACTTGCTCCAGAGCCTCAACATCCTTCTTGTGGTAAGGGGCCCAGAACTGGACACAGGATTCAAGGAGCGGCCCCACCAGTGCTGAGTACAGAGGGAGATCACCTCCCTGGATCTGCTGGTCACACCATTTCTGATACAAAGAAGGTATTCTTCTCATCCTTTGTCACTAAGTTTCTGCCCACATCCAATAAAGGATGGAGATTCTCCTTAGCCCTCCTTTTGCTGCTGATAGATTCATAGAAACATTTTTTATTGTTCTTTACTTCAGAAGCCAGATTAAGTTCTAGATGGATTTTGTCCACTCTAATTTTCTCCCTTGCACCACCTCACAACATCTTTGTAGTCCTCCTGAGTCATCTGCCCTTTCTTCCAAAGGTCACAAACAACATTTTTTAATGAGTTCCTGCCAGAGCTCTCTGTTCAGCCAGGCTGGTCATCTTCCCTGCCAGCTTTTTTCTGGCACATGGGGACAGCCTGCTCTCGTGCCTTTATAACTTCCTTCTTCAAGAATGTCCTAGACTCCATTGCCCTTCAGGACTGTCTCCCAGGGTGGTCTGTCAACCAGGCTCCCAAACAGGCCAAAGCTGCTTTCCAGAAGCCCAAGCTGGCAGATCTGCTGATCCCCCTCCTCACTTCTCTAAGAATCATAACTCTGTCATTTCATGATTGCTGTGCCCAAGGTGGCCTCCAGCCATCACATCACCCACAAGTCTTTCTCTGTTCGTAAACAACAGGTCCAGCAGGGCACCTTCCCCTCCCTCACTCATCAGCTGTATCAGGAAGTTGTCTTCCACACATTAAATTGCATGATGTTACTTCCTAAATAACCTCCCCACTGTATGTCACCACTGCTGCAGTTGCTATATGTCATTTCAATTGTGTTATTATTAGAATTACCCCAGTTCCTGAAGAATGAACTTCAGTGAAACTGAACAAAGTACAGCAGTGATGGGACCGGGACTGGTTTCAGCAATGGGCATCCAGCAACTTCCTTGAGAACACCTCAACCCACAGACCATGGGCAGGTGTCACACTAGATACAACAGCTGCGAGCTATGGATGCAGTGTGCAAAAGTCCAATATCACATGCCATCTCTCCTGCCCCAAAAAACTGTTGTGGCAGACGGAGCCTAAAGTCATGGATTAAATTAACTCAATAGATGTTTTAGATGGATGGCTCATAGACTAAGGGAATCACACTCCTGTGTGTGTCATATCTGTCTGTCTGTCTATCTGTCTATCTAAGACAAGAAAAAATGGTGATGATTAATTGAAAAATGTAGGATTCAAGCATGATATAGATGGTATAGAAGCGGGGGTAGAGACTGTCCTGGGTTTAGCTGGGATAGACTTAATTTTCTTCTCTCTTGTTGGCCTGACAACAAGAAGGTGGGGAATGCACAAGAAGCTGAGGTGGGATACAGCCAGGACAACATACTCAAATGGGCCAAAGGGGTACCATGCTCAGTATATAAATGGGGGAGTTGGTTGGGTGGCTGGGGATTGTGGATCGGGGACAGGCTGGATATCAGCTTTTGGGTGATGAGCAAGTGCACTGTGCATTAATCACTCTATTGATGATGATGATAATGATGATTGCTGTTGTTATTGTTATTCTCTTCCAGTGCTATCCTATTAAATTGTCTTTAACCCAACCCAAGAGTCTTACTTTTTTTCTTTCCTATTCTCCTCTCCATTCTACCAAGGGGTAAGAGTGAGCGAGCAGCTGTTTGGTACTTAGTTGCTGACTGGGGTTAAGCCATGACACTAGTAACCACTAGAATCAACTGAAAAATATGTTAATTCTAAAATGTTTTTCTGTGCAAGCTGAGGGGAATATGAGGTACAAAGTAAATGTTATACTACCTTGTATCAACTAGTTAATCTTATTATGGCAGAAAGCAATGTAGGCGATAGTCTGAAAATTGTCAAGAGCAGATTGTAGACAAGACCAAATTATGACAAAAAGCAATTTGAATTTGCTGAATAATCCGTAGGAGGCAATAATAAATTACAAAAGTCAGAGAAAATTACAAGTAGGTTTTGGGTTTAGTGCACAATCAGTAATATTAAAAGAAACAAAAATGGAAGCATTATATAACCAGATAACTTGAGTAGAGTTACTTCATGTCAGTCTTCAATGGTAAAAGTCAGAAAATGTATTAGCAAATTGAATATGTTTCTGCACAAAACCAGCAGGTTTTTGTTAAACAGAGGGAAGCAAATAGCTCTGACGTCCATCATCTACAGAAAGATAGGTAACACAGAATCCATGGATGCTGAGTCATGAGCTGGATTTCTCGCTCTGCAGTTGGTGCCCAGGTGCTCTACAGGTGGGCAAATTCAGGCTGCAGTTCACTGATCAAGCTGGCTTAAGCATTTCTAATGCCAAATCAAAATGTATTAAATGACCCAAATCTGAGACAGTCTAAAAGCAACATATCAGCCAAACGGTCTTACAGGGTTTGTGTCAGCAGCCTGCCCAAGTAGCTGTGTGCACATCCTACGGTGCTCCCCTGTTCCCTATCCTTGCTCTAGGCTGGGGGAGACTGAGTTTCTTTGCCAGACATTAGTTAATGATTCCAGATATCTCCTTTTACCTTCTCTTTGGATAGTTGTGGTGCTGGGGTCTTCCGACAAAGCTGTCTGCGTAGGGCCTGCTCCTACCAGCAAGAGGTAGCACAGTCCTGTCAGAGCTTGGTCACATTTGCTCATTCTCGGGCATCTCCCTGAGCTGCAGGAGGGATGAAGTGGCTGAGGGGAGAAGTGGATGTGTAGCAGTCCCTAACCACCACTCTGTCAGGTGGCACAGATGGCCCCTACAGTTCCTTGACCAACAACAGGTGTAGGAATGAAATAAGTTGTTATTGAGGCATGCTGGCTGAGCAGACCAAAGCTTCCTTTTCCCCTACTATGCAGCTTGGAGATACAGGAACTCTCTTGCTGTAAGAGAAATAACTGATATGAATTCATCCAAGCCAAAGATGAAAGCAAAAAATTGTGAATTTCTAACTGGATGATTTAGACATGTCCACACTCATGTGTACTGGCTGCTGTGTTTCTTTGCTGAGTCAATGCATACATGGACATTTAAATGAAGGTGATTTCTGTGAAACAACTGACTCCAAGGTGCTTACCTGCCACAGCTTTGACCATCCGGGCATTTAGATGTTTTATAAATGCTTGTGCTCCATTAATATTAGCAGCTTCAGTCTGAAATACAGTATCCTGATACATCAGACTCCCACATGCCAAAAAAAGCACAGTAATATTATGCATTTTGTTGGCATATACATTTCACAATATTCAAAGCAAAGTTTGAGTGCTCAGTAATGCTATTGGGCAGGTACTGACATTCCCAAAGGCACTTTGGTTCCTTGGCTGTTAATTTGAAGGGATAACTTTTCAAGTCTGGTTGCAAGTCAAGCTAGGAGTTACTCTCCAGGTCTTTATACAGCTCACACCACCGTAGCACAGGCAAACATTATCTCATCCAGCATAAAGTCTGCAGGCATAAACATAATTCAAAGGATTCTTTTGAACTTGCAAGGTATTTTTATATTAAAGCAGGAAGTTGTGCCATGCTGAAACAAAACCAGAGAGAAAACTGAAGAGGTTTCTTTTCCTTCACAGTTCTGAAAATAAGTTCTAGCATTTTAAACACTAGGTAACAGATCACTATGAATGAGTAAAGATGGTACTGACAGAACCACAAAAAAAATGGTGATTTGGTGACAGGATTATCAGTGGCCGATTTATCTTTGACTATACATGAGAGCAGACCTCCTGATGTACAGAATTCATTTCTCAAAGGAAAAAAGACGTGTTATGATTGTAGTACTTAGTAGAATATTCACTGCAGTTGCTTATTCCATTTCTATTTTAGTTAGGTTTTCCCTTATTAGGGAAGAAAAAATGCCAGTAGCAAATATTTCTTAGGGCCAAGGGCTTTTTCATGAGGAATGTAATGTGAAATTAACTTAATCTCTTTCTACTTTGAAATATGTTGCAAACAGATTGTGATTTTCTTCAACACATTATACAAAACTATTCAAGGATTCATTTCAACAATAATTCATATCCTGAGCCTTATTAGTAAGTAGTTTGCTGCCAGTAGTCAGTATTAAAAATGAACTGCTTCACTAGATTAGTCATGTCGCTTTGTTGAGGTTTAAAAAAAACCCCAAACTTGATTGCTCTGATGTAAATCAGACAATAAATTTGTCCTTGTGAAGACAAAACTTCAGTACTATGTTTCACCAATATTTTTCAATATTTGGTTAATCTCTATTTTGGCAATCAATTCTACTAGTCATCTTACTTGCTATCCTTGTAGAGTTTGACAACCAGAACAATATGAAAATAGGCTAAATGAGCTTCTTAACAGAGTAGTTAAAGCCTCACCAACATTTATTCATTGTACAGTCAAAGTAATCTTTCCTTTCTACACTTTGTGTACACATTTATGTGAACGTCACACCAGCACTAGTGGAAGTATCACTTGCTGTTTGTACAAGATACTACACAGGGACTGCAGTGGCAGAGAAGGCAGCACGAGACTTCTCCACCTGGAGACCAGGGAAGTGTTATCAAAAGCAGTGTGCAGCTTTACAACTAAAGCTTCAGTGACAAATAAGGTAGCTCAACAGAAACAGGAACTCCCCAAGAGTAGCATATTCCATAAAAATCATATTTAGTTTCTCTACCTTTATACAGGTAACTTCTAGAGAGACATGCTGTGCTGGCTTTTCTTCAGAAGGAGGGAGGGAGCTGCAGTACTTCACCTTCTCTGCTACTGCAACTTCAAAGAGCCCATTAAGGACACAGAGCTGTGCTTTGATACTGCTGCCTTATTCTTGAAGATGGTTAGAGGATGATCTGCCCTCCAGGTCATACGAGCAGAGTCCCTCTAGATCACAGAGACAGATCTGTCCTATGTCAAACACCAGGAAATGTAACTCCACAGCTTCTGTTATAAACTGTCATTTTGCTCCTCAGAAAGTCAGTGCTACCTTTCTGAAACAAGTCTCAACATCCAGAGATCCACCTCAGGCACCGTAAGACTTACTAGGCTGAGTGAGTGCACTGACCGTACTGGGGCTGTTTAGAGGGCTGGCAGAAACAAACCCAAAAACATACTGCAGGAATTATTTTTTATATAACTTGACATAACTTAAGTGGCAAGGATTTACATGCTCTAGCAGTCATTCAAAACTCAACATTTCCTGTCTTTTATTTAAAAAATATCGGGGGGGAAAGGAACAGGAGCATGCTTAATATTTTTTTAATATTATTATCACAAACATCTAGAGCAACCACTGAGTCCTTAAGACCTAACAATCTTCATCTGCCAAAGGATTGCCAGATTTTAGCAGTACTCCTTGTAACTATGTAGTATTCTGTACTTCAGGTCAGTTGTCAGCTGAAGTTCACAAAGATGAACTGGATGGGGAATTGTAGCAAGGATTTTGCATAGCATTTATCATATGATTGTTAGAAGATGCTTAATTTCTGCTCAATAAAGAGCTATGAAGCAAAAAGCAATCTTTCAGTCCTTACTATTCCTTCCTGATAGGTTGTTTTCTCTGTTACTCTTTGTACTAGAAGACAGAAGGTACAACTTTGGAAGACCTAAATACTGATGTCACACCAGGCTGAAACACCAGTTACAGCTGTTCTTGTGCACAAGAGGGTGTCTCCTCATTCATCACTCAGCCCCTCATTGTGGGGATTCAGAGCTGCAGCTAGGATTACAGTTTCTCATGGCACAGTTATGCCAACATTCCTGCAGGCTGCAAAGACCTGACCTTTCAAATGTAAAAATAGAAAACTGAATTCCCTGGACAGATAACACAGCTAGAATCTTAGGCAGGAGGATACTTAACTTGTTTTTGTATCAATTAGATAGATTCCTTAGACTACATATACCCTTCAAACTCTTTTAAATTAATAACATTAAAATCTTAATTGGTAACCAGCCCTTTCTGCCTCCCCAAGGCAATTACAACAACAAAATTAGACTCAGGTAACTCAATTAGACATCAACCTACTCCAGCACTCTCCAAGTGGGTCTCTAAGCAAAACTCCCCATGAGCTTGATGAAAACAGCATTAGAATTGCTTGATTGAGGTCAGATAGCATGTCTACAATAATCAAGAGTTAAACTTTCTCCTTGAAGGCCAAACACCACCTCATTGTTTATGCTATAAGCCTCTCAGCCTGGCACATGGACACCTCATCCATTCTGACCCAGAAATTCTGCTGATCTGCTTGGTATACTATGAGATTGACCTTGTTCTTGTCTTCTTTCCCTTCAGCCCTGTTTTTTCCCCAGATACTGAGCCTCAGACATAGTGAAGCTCAAGATATCAGGTAGCAGCAATTCTGAGCTATGTTTCAGCAACCTGCCCCATGTTTCCTCTTTTGCGCACTCCCTCTTTGCTGCTTGGAAGCAGAAGTAGGGCTTTACTGAACATATGAAAACATTAACATGGAGGAGGAGTAAAAAAGGGCAGCTACAAAAATCCACATGGACAACACCTCAGGCCTGAGGCAAATAAACTTGGGGACATGTTAAAACAAATTGTTAACCTCTTGCCTCTAAAGAGAGTCCAGACTAAGGAATAGAGGCATCAGTGCAGTACATAGGTATCATCAAAGGATGACCCAGCCATCCTTCTCCATGAAACTTGATATATTACAGGTAGTTTGATATGCACTGGCTAAAACCCCACTACTTTGCTATGGAATGAGAAGTTCCCTGCTCTGGGAAAACACCCCACTCATAAGCCACCACCCTACCTGCTCTACAAACATGATGAATGTGGTCCTTGCTCCCTGGTATCCCACATCCACAGAAAAGGCAGGAGATGCCTTACTTGGTGAAATGGGCAGTTATCAGAAGGAGTTTCCCAGGCTGAGGAAAGCTGGTGGCCTGAGCTTGCTCCCCAGCCCCAAACACCTGCTCAGTTGTTATGCAGAAGGTGGGAGGCAGAAATAGACAGAAGGCCAAACTTCTAAATACGAGTATTTTCAGACATCCAAGAATGGTTTGAAGCTTTTGACACAGGTTCACAACCCTGTTTTCCAGGTTAGACATTAAAACTCTACAAAAAGGGCAAATATCCAGGTATACTCCTGCACTTAGCAGCCCACACCACCAACTTGGGGGGGGGATTGCTGTTGCACAAGGGCTGGTCCGAACCCCTTCCCAGTCACTTATTTCTTCCTGTCATCTGTACAGGGAGCCTATGTGCTTTACTATATGATTGCACTTTACTCCAGACACTTAGAATTCAGGCACTGGAGCACTTAATTCATGGGTACTAAGCCCTTTATTATATGTACTTTCCATCAGTAACTTACTGACACAAGCAAAATTGATACATGTAAGGGTTAACAGGATTAATGTAAATCTGCATTAGAGATTTACACCAGATGAACCAGATTGATTATTAAATTCACTTGATTAAATGGGTGTGTTTTTTCAAGACTGATTCATTTAGCAACTTCTCCCTGAAAGGCTTCACTGATATTTTGCATATAGTGACTAATTACTTTTCGGAACAGTGTGTACTTGTTCTGTGCTCCTGTGGACTTTAGTGACTTCACAGAGTTGCTACATCTGGGCAAAGTGGGTATAAAGTGCTGTTCTGCTTGACAGTATTTCACACAACTCTGCAGGGGTGTACACGGGATGACGAAAGGGGCAAGAGAGCATCTGACAACTGCTGTTGAAGGTAAAGCTGCAAGCAAATACCTTGCTAAAGCCTTCCCAGGTGGTGGGGCCATCACACTGGCTTTGTTGGGTGAAAAAAACAAAGTCAGTGTGAGAGCAGACTCTAAATATGGTTGAGCTCTTGCTATTGAGAGCATAGAGAAGGAGGAGAAGAAAGAAAAGCATCCCTCCACCGCCTGCCTGCTCCTCCTCTGCCACATCATGGGGTAAAAATTAGTCCTCAGCATACCTGCAGGACAACTCCAGCAGTCAAGGGCTGGCATCCTGCTGCCTTCCTTCCTATGACAGAGGCAGACAACAAGTTTGGACTCAGTGGTTGGACTCAATGATCCGATGGGTCCCTTCCAACCTGGTTGTTCTATGATTCTAAGTGATGAACAAATGACAGCTCTTCCCCTGTTTAACATCCTTTTTATGCTAAAATCTTGAACCCCTCTGCACTACCACTGTGCCTGGGCTTTACATCCCCCCTTTCTTAACTTTGTAAGCATTTTTTGTGCAGCTCTGTCTGAAGTTCACATAGCTTTTTTTTTTTTTAGCCCCTGCATCCTTCATGCACAAGTGCATTTCAGTACAAAAGTCTGCTGAGACTTCAAAAATCTTCTGAAAATTTTCCTCCTTAGTGAAGCACATGTCAGTATAAAAGTCTGCAAAGTCTTCTAAAACTCAGACAGGTCTTGGACAGGACTCATCAGGTTTGGATCACGGTCACACCATTGTCTAACAGGTTAAATAGCACTTTTTCATTGCCAGCTTATGCTGCCTGCACTTTTACATTTTATTTCTGTGCTATGCCTCATCTTACACAGGAAATGTTTACTTTACAGGGCAAGGGCTGCATATATGTTGTGTGTAGATTTAAGGGATCTACAGTCATGAAATACCTGGGGTTTTACCATCTGCCATTTCTTTATGCAAACAGGAATGTAGTCAGATGCTCCCCTGCAGAGAACAGGGTTTGTGGACCAGTCTCAAGGTGTATTTGAATGAACAACTGCAACCAACAGCTCGTTCAGACTGTGCCTTCTTTAACAGGTACAGGGAGATCTGTATTTGCTCCCCTCCCTCATGCTCACCCTGGTGGCAGAAGTACATAGGATTCAGGACACAAAGATCTGACATAGCTGGACATGAGCCAGCACAGCTCTGGCTTTAGTCTAGATGTGCTTGACTAACATGGGCACAGCGACAGCCTGACAGGGCTCCAGCAAAGTGGTTCAGATCTCCAAACTTATCAAAATTACAGTAGTCCTCTGCTGCCCTAAATTCACCATCTCATTATGCACCATACTAACATATTTATCTAATACCAGTAGTCTCATGTTGCCAGTGCTGTCACGAACATGAAGAAGAAAGCCTGTGGTCAAAAGAAATCCCTTAGGAAAGTGTACAAATAGGATCTTATTTCTTGAATCATTGTAGTAGGTGCACTCACACACCCCACAATGATAAGAGAAGCAGAACCGGGACAGGATTTTCCCAGAGATATAGCTCCAAAGCACTGAGATATATTCTCTTGCACTCCACTGCAGTGTAGGATACCTGGCCAATGCCTGTGGTGTTTATGCCAGTTCACCTGTGAACACCCAAGAGGAGGCTGTTGTCCTAAAGCCTCCCCAAGCCAGTCAGTTCATTTCACAGCTGACCTTTAGAATCCAGTTGCTCTCCTGCGCTGGAGTTGCTAGAAATGTTGGAATTCCCTCCGGGCATGTTCATAGGTCTTCTCATAATATTCTGTACTCAGTGGACAAAGAGATCTCCAGAAATTTCATTTAAGTTCTCTTCTATGTAGCCAGGCAGATCAGGAAGGGCAGTTTATGGTGACAGATTCTCCACTTCTTGGAGGCAGCTTGAAAGAAACTCTGAAATTTCCAGAGCTGTTAATGCCACCACATGCTCCCTGCTAAAACTACCAGCAGCCATTTGCAGTTGTACACAACCTCTTTTGTGATCAGAAGTGTGTAAGACTTGGATCAGTCCAAAGGAATAGAGACCAATGCTTCAGTGACGGAGAGCTGCATGCCAAGTTTAGCTCTGATTGGACTCTGCTGTTGACCAAAGGAATTAAATTCCTGTTCCAGAGTCCTCAGCTACAAAACAGGCACCTGCCAACACTGGGCTGATGTGATACTTATGGCACAGTATCATACCCTTACCCCGACCTCAGTATTGATGGATAAGATGAGGATCTAAGTATTTTTGAATTGTTACAAATACTGAGCAGTAAAAAGAAAGGCCATGCCTGACCTCAAAGAGATTTGCTACAGAACCTTTCGAGGCATTGTAGCTACCTACAGTGGAAAGGAAAGACAAAATCAGGAAGGGGACAAGAAAAAAACAAAAAAGCATGAAAAATTAGCTAAGAAAGGGGGGAAAAGGCCAAGAAAAGGAAAGCCTTTCCAGAGGGAAAAAACAAATTTTAAAAAAAACCAACAACCAGCCACCAAACAGGTTGAGGAAAATCAACACTCTCAAATAACTTAAATAAAAGAAAAGAAAAAAGCAAACCAAACCCACAAAGCAGAAACAAAAAAACTCCCCAAACATTTACAAGCGCTGTTTCCCACAGCACTACTTATGATTCTTCCTGTTAACACTTCATGTTCATTCCCAAGAACCTGATTTATCAAATACAGGTATAGTATGGATAATTTCCTTGATAAAAAGCCCAGAAAAATACATCAATATGGGAATGATAATTGCATTTTCCATTAGTCCCATGGATTTGAAGAATAAATTGATATGATTTTAACACACAATGATTTTATTCCTTCTTTTTACCAGCCAATCATCCAATTAAATCCCTAAGATATTTTGTAAGACACCACACTTAAGAGATGACAATATCTAATAAAAGAAAACATTCGTAACATTTAATTGTCACTATGAGATTAATCTCAGTTTTGAGGCTGTTCTCCTTTATGACTGACAAAGTTAGCACTTCCATGGTCCCTCCTCTTGGTTAAATATTCTGATCAGTCTAATGACTGTGGTATGACATAGATTTTCTTGTCCTACTTTCTGCTTTGGATTGTAATTCACTTCTTCTTCTGACAATTAAGATATATCTCGGAGAATTACTATTCTATACACTACATTGAACATAAGTCAAAACAATTTTCAGTTCCACTTGCAGGCCTCAGAGGAAAATGCTTGCATGTGCATATTGCACCCTCTGTAAATGAATGCATGAATTATACATCAACATTGTATGCCTCAATTCTTTTTAGATTATGAGTTGTTTATAGAGTACATTAAGATTATACAGAATTTAGCATGCAAAGTGACCCAAAGCCGGTCTCACTGAGTGCATAATAAAGGTACTAGATAACATCTGCAGAGAATATAGCTAAACCACTTAGAAAAAGAGAAACTATGCAAAACTTCAGAAGTCAAAATAGAAGGAGTTCACCTGCATAACAGAAAGGTTCCATGGCTCCACCAACAGACCATCTACAGAAACCAGTAAACACAACTGTATCATCATAGGGGCTATCTAGTGCCTCAGTACTATCCAATCTGGTATATTAAAATATCTAAAAATCACGTCTTTCCTTGGACATTTGTGAAAATGGGTATTAGGTGTGTTTTATCCAACTACATGTTTTTTTTCTGGTCATGAGTCAAAGCTAATATGGAGCTCTGAGAAGACTAAATTACATAGGCTACAATCTTATGATCAAAGATTTCAAGCAAGTGAGAATCCACCTTTCTGAAGAAATAATTCCAATAATTCAGTTTTCTTGGCATAACATGAACACATGTTTTTCTGATTATAAATGGCTATATTCCATGAAAGTAATTTTGAGGACTTCAGAAAGAGCAAGAACAACAAAAAAAAATTAAAAACCCATGCTGGTAATGCTAGGCAAAAGGGTAAGAGGTTTATGAAGAGCTTTACCAAGTACATGTGTGAAAAAGTAGGTCTAGGATTGGAACTGAAATTAACAATGATTCAAAAATTACTATGATATTGAACACAACCTGGAAGCCTAAGCATGTGGTAAGAGAAGATGAGCTGTGACTGTAAGTAGATAAACGCAAGTGAAGAAAAACATGAGGGCCTTCACAGTTGGATGAAGTGCTGAGAAAAAGTATTAAACAACTTCCTACACTGCTCGCTATTTGGGAGAGCAAAGTTATTTCGGTGAAAGAGCAACCAGAAAATAAACCCTCAAAATAAAAAAAAAAAAATGAAAAACTGATGTTGGATGGAAAAAAACAATTTGAACATATGATGCCGAAAAAAAATTATTTTCAGTCTTCCTAAAAAACACTGCCATTAATTTTCCAGCACAGTTAAAGTAAACAGATATTCTGAACACTAGTAGTAGAAGATATTTTCAAAGATCAGAGGTTATGCTTAAGAATGGCAAATCTGGAAAGAATTACAACTGGATTGAGTTAAGTGAATAATTTTAATACTTTTTTAATTAAAAAAATTCATTCCAAAATTACATTATCATTTCCAGTCAGAATGATACATTTAACGTGGAGTGAATCCAATCAGTTTTACATCTGATTTTTATGCTTGCCCCACAACAAAATCCATTACTCATACACGGTTGGTAAGTACCTTCCATTCAGAATAAAAGAAGGAGGAATTAAGTATTCCCATGAGTGATGATGCTTGAAGCAGAAACTCCTGGCCAAGTTTAAAGCCAGCGTGGTAAGCAGTTAAGCCAGTCCGGTCAATAGGCTTCTCTGATTTCTTAGTTGATTGCAGGGCAATGGTTTGAGGCATCGATGGTTTTTAGCTCTGTGTTATAAAGGCTGAAGGAAACCAAAGTGCTAAAAGCAACCCAGCAGATGGCACAAATTTTACTCAACAGGAACCATTGCAGGAAAAATATATCTATGTACATAGTATATATTTATACATTTATATATGTATGGGTATTAAACCCCTTATTTCTGCCTTGGATCAGGCCATTAGAAACAGACTATTTGCAGTAACAGTAGCCCTGGCTATGCAGCACCATTCAGGTTTCCATGTCACTTTTCATGTTATACTTTCAAATCACAACACAGCAAGAAAAGAAAAAAACAACAAAGAAAAAAAAACAACAAAAAACCAACCTCACCACACAGCATCTGTCATGTACAGAGTACATTGTATTTTTCCTGATAAAAGTTGCATATGAGTTCATTCACCATCAAGTCTGTGAGCTTTTATACATGAAGGCAGGTCTCAAGTTCATCTGCTACCTGGCATGGAGAGTAATGAGATCAGAAGTGATCCTGAACCTGTTTTCAGGAAAAGGCTGCCTCAGCCCCTGACTTTTCTGTTGTGATAGTCAAGTTCATTGTACCTGAGCTGACAGCTTCTGCCTTAACCCAGATGCATATCATAAAATATCTCTAAGAGCCCTATAGAAGAGATACATAAGATACTTCTCAATAACAAGTAAGACTGTGAAGACAGGGCAGGTTATGCGCTCATGGAAATTTCCTACTTGATGTAATATATTTATGACAGCACTGAAGAAGTCAGGAGAGCAACCCAACCTGCATTATAAAATGACTCCTTGTCTGGGATTCAGCCTTCAGCAGGGATGGAAAAGTACCCGGAGAGCATAAAACACTGAAGAGTAGCAACACTCCCAATCACATCACTGGAAAGAGACCTTTCACAAGATTGTCCATGGTTTTCTTGTAACTTTTGCGTAATCGATGAAATGCAAGGGAAGGATGACAACAAAGCTTGAATCCTTCTGACTTAACTTACTGTTGCTTCTCTTTACAAATAATGTAAAAGAAAGCCTCTGATTATGTTCGTAGATACTTTTTCCCAGGGGAAAAAAGAATCCTTCTTGAAAGAAGCAGTCAGTAAATTAAACTTTGTTCAGCTTTTCAACTTTGTCTTAACTTTGTTGAAACACGCTGCTGCTTCTCTCATGTAGAGACCCATAGAAATAGTGTCTTATAATTCTCTCATTAGATATTTAATAAGAGTTAGTAGTGATTTAGTAACTACTTACGCATAGAAGCAAAAAGTTTTATTTCCAATTGCCAAATCTTCAAGCTCCTCCAGGTTTGGAGCAACACTGGTTTATGATATCATGCAATTTAAAGACTGTATATTTTTCTTGTCCTTAGCCTTTACTCATACATTAAAGCAGCACGAAAATATACCTGACATCCTGTTGGTATTTGACGTCCCTGATGTTGTATTTACAGAAGATAAGTTAGAGATGTAACATCCAAGGACAGAGATTAGACTAGGTAAGGGTCTGATTTTCACATATGTAATTGCAACAGAGTTGGACAAATATAGAGATTAAATAATTCATACACATGCTTGCATTTAAAAGAAAAAAAAGCATCTTTGGGGGGGGTTCACATGTTACAAATAAAATCAGCATTTTTACACAATACATACTAAAACCACTGTGAACAAGCAACTTGTGAAAAGTGTTTGGTGTTAGTAGATGCATCCACTCTAGCAATTCCTAATTACATCATAAACTGTTTGCTTCATTTTAATCCAACATATTCACATCTTACTATACTAAGCAAATGATCAGACATCTTTATTTAGCCAACATATGGGTCCATAGTAACCTACTAGTCTACTAATACTCATTACTAGGCCTGGTTTTAGCTATAGCACATTTTATCCTTGAAATACTTCTATCTCTGTGCATGGCTATACATGGAAAGAAACGCAATTCTTCATTTATGTTTGTTCAGATGTAGTAACTCACATGCTGTAAAATTCTGGAAAAGACAGAATAACTTTTATTTTTAAGACATTCTGGCAGACAAGCTGGTATGGGGGAGTCCAGTGCCTACCACAATCCTGGTTTTGATGTATCTGACAATCTTCTGTGATGCAGGGAACATCTCACTTGCTTATATTGAAACATAAGGCCACTTTAGAAACAAGGCAAATCACTGAAAGCTCCTTTAGAATTAAATAATGGGGCAATAATTTTGATTTTAGGATATTCCCTTTGTTTTATAACAGCATTTGTCTCACATAATCACAATGACACAAGTTATTCTAGGCCAAGAAATGGCTCATAGCCTCAGCTTTTTCTCTCTAGATTTAAATTCTTTTGTTATCCCTGTAGAAATGATCCCTGCAAACCTTAGAATTGTTGTTAGCTGTCTAGGATACCATCAAATTTTCAAAATCTTTTTAAGCCTGGACACAGTATTACCAAGTGTCAGCAAAACTGCATGAAGCAGAATTATTTTCCTGTCCTTAAAAGTCATACCCTATTTATATATCTGGTACAGTACTCATTTTTTGCAACTTCATCACATTGTGAACTCCTGTCTCATTTGCTCTCCATCACCCTCAGGTTCTCCTCTGCATTACTGCATTTTAAAACTTGTGATTAGGGAACTGGCCTTAAGTAAAAATAACCAACTCAGTCAGCCCTTACCCAGAATTTTGAGAATTCACATAATCCAACAGAACATTTCTCTACTCTCCTAACTCCATCTTCCCTAGTCACAGTGCAAATAAGCACATTTACTTCCACCACACACTAATCGTATTAAAATTACTTTTAGAAAACCTTTTCTGTGGGTTGAATGGAAATGGAGAAGAAAATAAAAAACTGTGCCAGAGGCTCCAGTCCAAGCAGGGAAAGGTTAAATGTTGCTTCCAGCACCAGATGTGAGCCTACCACTCTTTACAGCTGAGGCTGGAAACAAGAATTGCTGCTTTGTTATAATCACCACTGCTCCGGTGTCTTTCCATTAGCAGCACCTCTCTGAAGCACTACTCTACCATCTCTTCTTTCTTTCAAAGCTTCACACAGTTGGAAAACTCCTGCATGATAGGAGGTAGACATTTTCTTCTCTGTGGCAAAAGGCTTATAGGCTACTTATTTTGGGAGTATGCTGCAGATACATTTCACGTTACATTTCTGCAATTGATATCACAGGAAACTTCCACATAAAGCAGAGTAAAATTACATTCTTAGTTGATATGATTCTAAAAGATGATGTTTCATTAAAATCACCAAAACAAAACAAAAACCAAGCACCGCATTTCAGCATGATTTACTTTGCACCAACAAGGTTTACCTGCTGCAAGATTAGCTTCCTGATTTGAAACAGGTTACTCAGTCTCTCCCTCTGCTCACTGGCTTCCTAACAAGTGGCAAACTTGTAAAAAAGGAAAGCCTATGGTCAGCTTCTGTTTCTACTCATGTTACTCTGCACATATTGAGAGAAGCTAGGAGACCTTCATCCCTGGAATTTTTCCAGACTCACCTAGACAAAGCCATGGCCAACCTGATTTAGTTCCAGAACAAGTTTTGTTTCAAGCAGATGGTGAGACAGATGATGTCCACAGGTTCCTTCTGGAAATCTGGTTTGTGAAAGCAGCAGCAAAGTCAATTGTGTCCCACTGCTTTTTACATGTCAAATACTTAATAAGGGAAGAGGAGAAAATGCAGCTAAATATAAAAACAGAGTCAAAAGATGCCTTGTTTTTCTTGTCTCACAACAGCAACAAGAGCAGGAACAGGCAGAAAATACAAAAGATATTTTTCTCTCTGAGAGCTTGGGTGGGTGATTCACAGCAAGTAATGAACTCTCTGCATGCTGCTCCTGTCAGTGTTGAGCAAATTCACCTTTCATGCCCTGACCTGGGCCATGCAACTGCAGACAGAAAGAGGGACCTTAGATTCTTCATTGTCTGACAATAAGACTAATGACAAGTGAAAGCAGTAATCACTGAAACATAGACTTTGCAAAGCAGCTAAAATCCAAGTGGCGGTAAAGCAGGTTGAGAAGATCTCAGAACTCTCACATCCCACAACTGTTCTGAATTGCAGTAAGATGAGTCTCTCCCTAGACTTTTCTTCCCAGAACTCAGAGCACCTTTGGATCTCATTTACCTTTACTCCTACGTGCTGCCAGCCAGAAAATGCATATGTGTTCTTGTACTTTTCTGTCACCTATGTTCTCCACCAAAAACTGTAGATTTCCTTGTGACCTTGAAGTTGCAAACCAAACCTAAAGATTAAACAAAGGCAGCTTTTTCACATGGGGAGAAGGAAACAGAATTTGAGGATGATTTTGCAATTTACTTATTGTCATCCAGTTATTATACATAGTAATTGCATGAAAACACTGAGGCATCGATGGCATATTTCACCTGGGATGTCACACATCTTCACAGTGCTTATATATCCAGAGAAGGCTGTTCATGCTCTTCTAGATTAACAGGAAGGCAGAGCCTTGCAGTAAAGGTTTGCCTTTAAACTTTGACTTGCATTTTGCAGAACCAAATGATTTGTATATCAGCTAAAATTACTATTACATTTATTAGAGTTGGAAAGCTGAATTGCATTTCATTTGACCTTCAGCTATGGATACTAACTTTTAGTCTCCATAGCTCAGACAGTCCTACACTAGTATCTTGCTTCACCATGTAAATAGGTTTTTGCAAGTATCTTACACCTAAAGGCAATGAATGTTAAGGCAATGACATCTGCTGCCAGTGCAACTGTGGCTCCAGCTGGTTTTCTTCCCTGGGGTGAACAAACTGCATAATTCTTAGATTCTGAGAGGAGGAGGGTAATTTATTGTAGATAGCTTCCTCATAATCACGAATCCTATCACTTATTGGTTTTGAAACAAGTTATTTCACAAGAAGTGTAATTTAAGAAGCATTCCCAAGATTTCTCAAGCTTGAGAACGACAACCTGTTTTTTCTTGTCTTCATTGTACGCAGTGTTTTATTGCTTACTTGTGCACCAGGAAGAACAAGAGCATCTTATGACTCCTTTGCACAGCCTGAGGCTAAAAAGAACTATCTCCACATAGCACAGGCTTTATGACTGGAAGTTTTTCTTGTTGAAGTCACCAGCACAAGGACTAAGGTGACTGTTAATGTGGGGTTGGTGGAGGCTTTCAAGCTTACATTCTGGATAAGGATCCTTCTTGGCCACGTTCTAGTAACTGCTCAGGAAGTGGAAGTGCACTTTCCTCTTTCCCAGGATCTTCATCATTTTAAAGAATAATGTCCTTTGTTACTGCAAAAGGTACATTTATTCCATGCTGAAACAGCCCTTCCTAAGAAGTCTCTTCTTCCCTTATGCTTTCTGACCTTCTACTTCAAGTCTAGTTCAGTTCAGCTTAAAGTGCAGAAAACTCACAATTGCATGTGAAGTGAGACAGTGTGTGGATGCTTGTGAAGTAAATACATATCACAAGATCTCCTGTGACTGTAGTAGGTTAGTCCAAGCAGATGTGCCGGCTCCTTCCACCTCTCTCAAAAAAACCCGTAGATGCTGTTAGTGACCTAGCTGCCATGTAAGCTTCTGTCCCTGGCAGATAAGAAGCTACTGACAAGTAGCTATGAAGAAATAATTATATTTACTTCCAATTAGGATAGATCTGAATTTTTTACTTCGGGGTAAAAGAAAATGAGTTCTATGAATGTAACTCCTATCAAAGGATGGTCTGAGGAGAGCTTTATGATACCAAGAATCGACTCCTTCCTGACAGCCAGCCTCTGTTCAAGGTCAGGTAATGGCAAAACAAGTGAATGTAAAAGTAATTGCTTGGGGAAAAAAGAGAAAACTTCAGCAAGACTTGGAATTTTAACTGACAAGAAAGGAATTTATCTTAAAGATGCAAATGTTGGTAAATAAACACATTTTTTTCATTTGAAGATAGAACCATTGATCTGTTTGTCCCTGCTGTGTTGTCTAATTAATCATCTAATAGGTTAATTTGATTAAAATGTGCTCCAGTCAAGTGTTCATCCTCATTTCTTAACTTTCTAGAGAATATTAAAAATAAGTTTACAAATCTTTTTCTGACTGCAGGCCATTCTTATAGTACCTTTTGTTATTTTAAACACATTGTGAGCTTTAGAACAATGTTGCATTTCTTTGTTATGTTTTCTGTCTCTACATACTTCATTTGCTTGGTCACTTCGTATTTACAGGTAATTAGTTCCTGCAAGAAATCTACACTTTTTACTTAGAGGAAATCTGCAAGTAATACAGTCCAGCCTCAATAGCCTAAATCAAGCAACCTGTGAATCTGCAGCCACACAAATATTACCTTTACTTAGCCTGTAGACTAAAAATCAACCTGGTGAAATTTGGAAGGCATACACTTAGTATAAGTTTTAATTTTTGTTTTTCTTCTGTAATTTACTAGGTCAACTCCCATCATGTACAACAAATCTTGTAAAATTTTCAAAAATAATTAATACTTGGCTAAAGTTACCATTTCAAAGTATGTGGTCTTCAGTTATGAAGTATGATTTTGCAATTAAAATATCACATTGGGAGCTAGGATCCATGCAGTATCAAGACCAAAAACCTGAGTTATGGCTCAGTTTTTCACTACCTTGCTCTGCCTCGACGATCTATCAGCAGGCAACTACTTCCTTCTCAACTGTTCACAGATGGCTGGCTCAAAACTTCCAGTGCAGGTTAAGCCCCTTGGTTAATTTTGCAGGGTCTCCTGGGAATTACAGTATCTCTGTGATACCCCAGAAGAGGCTACTCTGTGCCTAAATGGTAAACTGCATTAGTGACTACACAAAGTGTGTGACTTGACAAGAAACATATTACTCAGTTCTCTTGTGTTAAAAAAGGTGATGGAGCTGGACCCAATTTCCCTTTGACTGCTCTTAAAGAAATCTCATTTCTTAAAAGTGATATTCTGATCAAGACTTAGCTTGAGCCACAGATGCTGCAGACCAATTTAGCTATGGCTTATGATATGCTGCATTTGCATTAATGTTCTTCCAGAATACATAATCTAAAATATAGTCTTGCTGTTAAAAAATTCTGCAAATTCTGAACCAGATACAATTAATTTTTTTTTTTTTTGCCTGGAAATAATCTCAAAGGACAGTTCTGAAGAGGGAAACTTCTCTTGATCTAGGGCTCTACTGTACTTAGATCTCGGTTTGCTCTAATCCTTCTCTAGCTGTAAACCTTGATTTGGTCATGGACTTGTCAGATATTCTGGACTGTGTGTGATCTTGATTTAGTGGGTCTTTGCCTCATGCTTGCCTGCAATAATTCCCAAATTTCATCAATTTACAGCACAATGTTTCCTTTCCACGCTGGTAACCTCCATGCTAGATAGGGCTGGCCAAGCTGTGTTTGCTGTGCTGGTTTAAGAGATGGTGGAGCTATGGTTGTGCCACAGTGGAATGGTAGAGGTTGTCCTTCAGTGAGGCCAAAATCAGAGAATACTTTCTGCACATCAGGAATTCTCTCCACCACATGATTGTGAATATGGGGTCTTATATATTGGCTGTGATACTCATGTTTTGGTTTGGAAGTTGCTTCTATAGCTGTTATGACACACTTAACATAATTACATTAACAATAAAAAAAGTGTAATGTGCCAATTAATTTATATGTAAGATTGAAATAATGGTTCTTTATTTTTGCCTTTATTCAATTTAAATATCTTTTTTTGGTCACAGTCTCTTCTGGTCTTCTCACTTAAGGACTCAACTCTACAAGTGTGTTTTGAAAGCAATTTTCACCAGACTTCTGCTTATGTGAAAGCATAAAATCACACAAGAAAGAGTAAAGGACTGAAATAAGAAAATATTCCTCTAAGCACACTGACTACTGTTCCTGCAGGCAATTACAGACTGTTGCAGAACTATGCAGCTATTTTGCCCATTTATCCGTCAGAATTTGCATGTTTACACACCAGATGCCAACATGCAATCAAATGGTCATTACGGATTTTTTGTTAGAGGAAAGGCAGATTACATTAGTCTGGAGCCAATTGTTTGTAAAACTACTGTAAAAAGAGAATATGAGGAGTAATAGTGATCACAAGTCACTCACTAAGCACATTTACCCAAGCCTTGCCACTAAGTTTAAGAGATTCAGATTTATACCTGATAAGTTACTGCTGTCAGATGTGGTAGCTGCATATGTCAGTCATCAAAAAGACCCAGCAAGCACATGTGAATTCAGTAATCCCCAGTAGCAAAAGAAGACCTCAGACTATAGCCATTTGCTTGTCACCTTCATTTAAATGCCAGGTTCTACAGGAAGAGGAGTCTCAGAAACATTCACAGATGACCTGGTAACTTGAAATATCAGAACAGCAAGTATTATAGTCACTGAGCATATACCCATGAGTGGAGGGAATGTGGATAGTTTATTTAAAAGAAAATTCCACTTAAAACATGACTCACTGAGGATTAGGTAACTCTTTTAGAAGTCTCTTGCACCACACCAATAATGCAGGCATTTTGGAAAGCCCCTCTCTTTACAGTTTCAAAAATATCATCGATTTGCTCATATTGCAAACAACTCTCCTTTGTGTTGGTATTTTTCTAATTCTCGATAAAAAAAGAAATGATGCCACAGTACAATTTAAAGTAATAACAGGATCAACCTCTGTATTCTTTCTCAACAGTCCAAAGATTACATGTTCCCATTAACTTTGGGGTGTGTTAGAAAAATCACTGGTGTGCAATTGCCAGCTAAGTTTCTTTGGGAAGAAATCCAGTTCCTGTCCAGTTAAGTGATGTAACTTAAAAGAACACCAAGCATGGGAGATTCACAGGCAAGGGTGATGCACATCAGAGAAACATTTATATAGCGCTTTTAACCTCTAATAGAGACAGACTCATTCAATTCCCAGGTGCAAAAGATTCCTCCAGCAAAAGAAGATTGGCTAAGATCCCATTCATGTTCATCTGCATGAAAAAGCTATTGCAAAACTAACAAACCAGGTGCGAATTTAAAGTACAATAGCCATTTGTCTTTTTTCCCATTGTGGATGGTTATTCCTCTCTTAGGGCTCTGGCTCCAGCAGGTTATACTAGGGTGGCTACAGAAGCTGCTGTTCATATCTGGACGTGTGTCTCTTTTTCAAAGGTTTTTGCCCCCATTATAAGGCTAGTTCCTGAAGCAGCTGCTGTTTTGCCACAAATTACAGACTAAAATTAAAGAAAAACATCAGGCATAAAACATGACCAAAAATTCACCCTTGTCCTAGGAAATCCAAAGCATCCTAAGCAATGTCAAAGCCATTGAATAGATGGGCTTTGTAGGTTGGTTGAAAAAACTCTGTCAACAAGAATTCTTAGGATGCTTTGTGCTATATCTGGGAACAGGGTGAAATGCTGAGTTCCCTTAGGACTTCCTTGCCAAACACAATTTAAATATAACCAGTATCAATACCAAAAAACAAGGCAAATATATCCCACACTGTCTAATTTGAGCTGCTTTTCTCATAAATGAGCCTTCACAGATCAACATAAATTTGTTTGTCCCACACACTTAGGCTTATAGGCAACTTCTTCTGAAATAATAGTTTTAAAAATCACAATATGAATGTACAACCCTGCAACGACTGTAAGACCAGCTAGATCTTTCTATTTTTCTATGGGTCTTCAGACTTTAGCCTGAATGGTACAAGAATGGAGGTATCCTTTTACCTGAAATACTTTTAAACCAGAATTTTCTTCCCACTACACAGATTTTTTTGATAGGAACGGTTGGACTCGATGGTTCAAGGAACAAGTCAAATGACAAATGTGAGCACTTCAATCGTGGATCCTCAGCAAAACTTAGCTGCTTTTCAAAAGTGGAACTACATTTTCTGTAAGACATAGGTTCCACTTGACAGTCACAACTCTGAAGAAAGTAAATAGTGGCAGTTAGCTTTTCCCCTTCCTCCTGCCCCCTTTTCTGTTAATGAAAAAGATATGGCACCTGTAGGGGCTAAAAAATATATTGTGGTTGTAATTATGGAGCTATTCAGATCATACAGCCAGGATGTGGTCAAAGCCAGAATGAAGGTGCAGGCTGCCATGTGATGCAGAGGTGCTTCTTCCCCCTCCTGTTAGGATGCCAGTGAGATTACAATCATGCTCTGAAATGTTTTGAAGACACCTGAGGAGAAAGGACAGAAGCACTGTAGGACTCAGAGTCCAAAGATTCATGCTTTGTGGTGGCTACCCTCATTTCGTGTGCATCTACACTAATGTGTCTCCTCCAGTGTCCTGGATGCATCTCTCCTCCTGCCTTTCCACGTCATCTCATCCTCCCCAGCTAAGTGTTTTCAACACTGCCAGCTTTCCTAGGGGAGGAAGTTTTAACCTGGCTGTGAGGCAGATCACAACCTTTCCTCCTTTGTTTCCTTCTCAACTGGGCTGCCACATGCCATTTTGGACATATGGGTTTACAGCAGCTATTTCATTTCTGTGTTTCTCCGCGAGGCCAGGCTTTAGCACAGTTGCCAACCTCCAACACTTTTAGTAAGTCTGACAAAGGGATGGGAGTTGTGGAAATTCTACAGGAAAGCTGGAAAATGCAACAGTAATGGCTGCCGGAAGTCCAGCTATGGGGTTGGAGGGTTCTGAGGGGGCTGGAACATCAGTGCCTTTGTCATGGGGGCTCAGGTGGAGAAGATGGTGGGAACCAGAGAGGATCGTCTTGGGGAGGGAATGTACATTAGAACAGCAGAAAACTCTATATGACAGCCCCTGGTCTCATGCAGGACTGGAGCAGAGGTGCTGCTGCAGCTCTCTGCACAGGGAACATCCAATGGGAAAGGATAGAAGGGATGTTTGAAGGTAGATGTGTATTTCTTTGCTGTTTGACAATTTTCTTCTTTTAACCTGCATTTAATGTATTGATTTATATTATGTGTAACTCAAACATGCACACTTTACATTATTATTGAAATGTTTTCAGCATGTGAGAATGCGTTATTTCAAAAAGATTTAAGATTCCATCCATAATTATAGCATTCGATCATGGAAGATTAGTAGTCTAAAGTTTTTCCAGGAGTTAATAAGATGGTTAATGTCCAAGAACACTCTTACATGTAGAGAGAAGCTATAGACATTTTTATTAGCCAGAAATCTGAGAGACTTCATGTCTTAAATAAAATCTTATCAGTCTGAAATGTGTGTCTCCATTAACTGCTACAATACCTTTCTGTTCTATTTCCTAGTTTTTGAACATAACAGTTTATCAGTGTATCCTCAACACATTGAAACGGTTATTTAATTTTATCACAACTCTACCTATCTTCAAATAAGCATTTCAGAACTGCTCTCTTCTGCAGACTGTAGTCTCATTCATACCTTAGGGCATCTGTTATCAGATCATTCTTAATCCATAGTAATATGAGATATTTTTTTTTTTTTAATCTAGCATGGAGAATGCTCAGTTCATGGTATTTCTGTCACAGTTGTTGTATTAGGTGTTCTGGAGAAGAAAAGAGACACCATTTTTCTAACAACAGATCATTTTTATCTGTGGTATTCATATGGGAAAACTATTAAGCACCTTTGTGTACTTGCTACCAAAACTTCTGAAACAGTATTAATGTTCATGGTTTCACTTGCCCTATCACCATTCTTTAGGCTTCTGAGTCCTGATCCTTCAAATCAATTAAGAGAGTACTAACTCTTTTAATTCACTGATAATATCTTAAGCATTAGCGTCACTGAGGCCAGACTTAACCAAACCTAATACATGAACTGTGCACCAAATACCATCTGTGCAGGGTAGGAGCTTTGGTATTTCTTGCCCTTCCTGAAGTATATTCTACCATCTGCAATATGTTGTTGAGAAGATAGAGCTCTGTTTGATGTTATATGGGCAGGCTTTGTTGCTTTTGTCTCATCTTCTTAACTGAAAACTTGAACTTCAGCAGAGTCCCAGATAAACCACATGACAGTACTCAAGAGGCAAGAGAGATTAAAAGGAGTTGGGCAATCTTTGGAACAGACAAAAATAGTTTATGCATAGTAGAGATGTATTCCTTTATAGGTCATGTCTAATGATACCAAAAATATCTTCTCCCACACTCTCTCAGGTGTTAAGAAGGGAAAGAAAAAGAAACGCAGAATGATGCAGCATACTCTGATCTATCCATAGCATCACAGAAAGTGATTATTCTCTATAGATTTTTTTTCCCTGTCTCAAAAATTCACACGCAACTTAGTCTTTCTTTGGATGTTTTTTAGCAACTGCAACTTCAATCAGACCATGAGGTTATCTAAGTTCATGAGTCAGGCTATCATAGCCGCAATACAAGATTACAGGGATACTACAGTATTTCCCAAGCTGAAAATGACCTAATGTACAGCTACGTTGCTATTGAGCTGAACTTAAATTATACACACTTGACCCACACAGGAAGACTAGTATTTGAATCCCAAGAATTGATAACAGCTTTAAGACTATCAGGTTCCACAGATGCACAAATAATCAAACACAAAAGCTTTCCTACTAGCACTGATTGTCTTGAAGTTACTGTGTCTGAATTGATTAGTCAGCAAGTTTATGCATAGCAGCTGACAGAGACATGAATCACTGCTAAAACCACATACTCTTTTAACTGACATTGGAAGAAAACCAGCTAGACGGGCTGGATGTTTTGACATCTCTTGCTAAATCAAAGTGATTTTATGAGTTAATCTTTTATGGCAGCAAGAAATCAGCTAAGAAGAAAATCTTGAAAGAGTAGCTAGTAGTCTTAGTTAAAGCAATCATTATATTGACTCTGTTAATTTAATAATTCATACATTCCAAATAACAAAGGAATGTGCTCAGACTAAAATCAACAAAAAAACAGATTTTCAAGGGAATTTGGGATTACTTTTCAATAAGTTATGATTATATTTAATGATCTTTTTCTTAACAGAGTGTTAAGTATATTTGCAGTGCTTACATTGCAAAGAAGTTGTACAATGAAGTACAGCATTTATTTGAAAAATGCATTATCTGTTCTCAGCATTAAAGGATTGTTTTACTTTCTGCACATACATGTAACATTCAGAATAAGTAAGATTAAAGTACTTTGCTCATTTTCAGTACACTTTTCAGTGGATCCACAGAATTTATTTCCCATTTTACTATTAAATAAGTGACAGACTGAAGTGATAAACATGTCTTAACTTTTCCCTCCTGTGCCAAAAGAACATGAATATGCACAGTTGTTGTCTGCTGGCCACAATGAAGGCAATGAATGCACTGTTCATCAGAAATACTGGCTACTATTAAAACTATTCCTACCTTATTGCAACATAAACTAACAAGCAAAAGACATTTCAATAAATAAAATCTCCTATCACTATCTAATTCTTGTGGTCTTGAGGACATATAACTAGACTCCACAACAAGCCCTCATCTGTGAAGGATTTTTCGGCCTCCTTCTCCAAGGTGGGTGTCTCTGCCTACTTAAGAAGCAACTTTAATCGGTCCTTCAATTGTTTTGCAGAAGTAAAATGTTTATTTCTGTAGATACTGGGACTTCAGACAGAAGCCAAAGTCAATCTGTCAATCCCAGAGCTATTTTTCCACTAAAATACACAAGGGACTAAATAATGGAGCTGCTGGTATAAACTTATTTTTAGAGTTGTCAGCCTCCAGGAATAGAATCCAGGATCTATAGTTATAAAAAAATTGTTATGGTGTAGCAGTTTTTAATTACTACGCCATTTTAATTACTAAACTAGTAAAATGTGTCATCTACAGAAACGAAATAATGGACTAGCTCTTAATAACTGTCACAGCGCAAATTCAGGGATGTGACTCCCACTTTTTAAATCAAACTATCTTATTTTTGTGGCTTATTGGATTCCACAATTAATGAAGAAGAAAAATCTTAAATTCAAATCAAATACACTATTGCTGCCTGTTTGTCTTCACTTTGGATACACATAGCAAAACCAGTTCCACATCTAACAAAACCCCTTATATGGCTTCTAAATTGCCACTCTGTTTCAGTATTCCTTTAAAATCATTACATGCTTTTGGTAACATTTTTTACAGATTACATAGCATTAGAGACTCTTATGATGATGTCATCACACTGGAGAGAGAGAGTGTTGTCCACAAAGGCTTCTTCTCTTTCATGCTGCGATTTTTTTGGTTCCTTTTCAAACAACCAGCATCTATAAGGTAGAATGGATGAAGACGTGATTGTCAGAAGTACCAGTGAAACAAAGATGGAAGCAGAACACTGCTGACTTGCACAGCTCAGAAGCTTATGTTACTTCTCTTCTAGTTTCCCTGTGGAGAAAGACTGAAAATAGGGTGCTGTCACCCTTTCCTGAGGAAGGAAGAGCACTTCCACTTTGTATAATCTTGTAGTGAAGATGTGGGTTCAGATCCCCTCAGGCAGGGCAGGGATGTGAACTGGTTTTCCCACATCCTTGGTGAATTTTCCAGCCACTCGGGGACTAGAAAGGGTTGGGGTTATTCCCCCTCCTGGCCTATGAATTCTAAAACTGTTCATGAAAAGTGAAATATGCAGAAGTGTCAAAAGAAACTCTTCTAGTCTACTCTAAACTGGCTTTTTTTTTTTTTTTAAAGGAACCAATACGCAGAGGACAGTCTGGCCATTATTCATATTCAAGATAGTAAGCCCAGCTATTCACTTCCATCATCCTCCCACAAGTAATTTATTGTCTTATCCCCTTGGAGTAAGCCCACGCATCCTCATTTGTTTTCATCTTCCTTTGTTCCTTGACTCTTTCTGCCCCATTTTCAAGAAATTTATTGAGAAAAGGTGTTTTTTCTCCACCTTGACAGAGCACCGGGTCATCAGTTTCAGGTCTGCCAGAACCAGTCCTGCTTTAATCGCCGGCTCCATCAACACCCCCACCGCCCCACCCCACCCCCAGTATCTCCATGCAGCACTCTTTGGAACTGCCTCCTTCACCTGCCTTGTGTTCGGAGTCTGTTACCAGGAGCCAACTCTCACCATATATTCTGAGGTCAATATCTGAGGGACCTGGGGGTGTTGGTCGACAGCCGACTGAACATGAGCCAGCAGTGTGCCCAGGTGGCCAAGAAGGCCAATGGCATCCTGGCTTGTATCAGAAATGGTGTGACCAGCAGATCCAGGGAGGTGATCTCCCTCTGTACTCAGCACTGGTGAGGCCGCTCCTTGAATACTGTGTCCAGTTCTGGGCCCCTCACCACAAGAAGGATGTTGAGGCTCTGGAGCAAGTCCAGAGAAGAGCGACAAGGCTGGTGAAGGGGCTGGAGAACAGACCCTATGAGGAGCGGCTGAGAGAGCTGGGGTTGTTTAACCTGGAGAAGAGGAGGCTGAGAGGAGAACTCATTACTCTCTACAACTACCTGAAGGGAGGTTGTAGAGAGGAGGGAGCTGGCCTCTTCTCCCAAGTGACAGGGGACAGGACGAGAGGGAATGGCCTCAAGCTCCACCAAGGTAGATTTAGGCTGGAGATTAGGAGGAGGTTTTTCACAGAAAGGGTCATTGGTCATTGGAATAGGCTGCCCAGGGAGGTGGTTGATTCCCCTTCCCTGGAGGTGTTTAAGGCACGGGTGGATGAGGTCTTGAGGGACTTGGTTTAGTGTTAGATAGGAATGGTTGGACTAGAAGATCCGATGGGTCCCTTCCAACCTGGTTGTTCTGTGATTCTGTGATTCTGTATGTCCTGAAAGCATAAAGTCTCTTTCTCAAGTATTCTTTCATTTCCGTCTCAGGAAAACTTTACCTCTGGTAAATGCCACTTACTTGCTTACTGAAACTAAATTTCTAAGTTACTTCTTTAAGAAGGAAGAATCTATTTTATATGTTGGTCTGTTTTCATATAGAAACGCTTATGTTAAAAATTCAATAATTCTCTTTTTCCTATTTTTTAATAATAGCTTGTACACCTAGATATGAACGTACTCTGTGTGTCAAGCTACTGAGCTGGACTATTTACATGCCAATATCTTTCTAAAATACTAGAAACTAATCAGAATACTGGAAATACAAAGCAACACCATCATTAACTTTCATTAAAAAAGGATAAATGTTTAAAACTATGCAGTGTGAAGTCACAGTAATAAAGTATGCCTAATATTAATATGGTAAGTTTTGGAAAAAAATGTGCTAAATTAAAACCATTTTGTATTTAAAACCACTTTGCTAGCTTAAGAAAGAATTCCTAAGAATGGAAAGTCAACAGAAGTAACATTATTCAAATAGTAACTTTTTATTATTATTCTGAGAGAGTATGTTTCATGTAAGTGCAATTTCCCCTTGATTTTCCAGTTCTACAACTAGATATCCAATTTTTCAAACCACTCATATTTTGGTGGCATGCACAACACTTGCCTCTGGATGCTCATGCCTGCAGTGGGTAGGTGCCACAGCCGTATCTATTAGGCATCTTCCAAACGCACCTATCTCTTTCCTGTCACTCTGGTACTCCCACCCTTCCAGAAAGGCTCCCTCAGTGCTATTTTAGTATCATGCTGCACACAAAAGACTGCCTTGTGCTTTGCCTCTTCACTTTGTGCTTCCCCAAATCCTGCACAGTGGGGAAGTGGAAGGTAGATTAATAGTCATGTAGGCTGCCCCTTAACCAGAAGTTTCCTAGTAGTTACCAATGCAATCTTTTTTCACATTGTGTTAATTCACCTTATATGGCCTCACATAAAAAACTAGAAGTATTTCAGAAAGCTATCATTAACCCCAGCACCAAGTCTTCTCCCTGCTTCCTGGACCAATTCAGTGAAGATGAAATGCAATCACGCACAGAGTAAGCTGATTATTTTTGGACATTTGCCAAGTCAAATTAATGTATACTAGCATTTGTTAAATTAACACATTCTCTTTTTTTCAGTTCTGAAATTAAAAGGAAAATGTAAATTAAATAATAACTCAATCACTACACTTTTCTTCTGTTTCTTAGTGTTGATGTCAGTAGCAAAAGTTTAAATCCTCTGTCCATCATTCTCCTATATTTTAAGGAAAAAAAAATGTTAAATATCCTGACAATGAACGACATAACAGAACATAAATACAGCGATGGAAGATCCAAACTATACTGACTTTTCTAAGCACTTACAGAAAAATAACAGTACTAAAAATGCTAAACCTTTAGCAGCAGTTGGGGAGGGACTGGTCACAGAAGCTTGTAGTGATGGGATGAGGGGCAATGGGTATAAATTGGAGAGAGACAGATTTAGAATAGACATTAGGAGGAAATTCTTCACCGTGAAAGTGGTGAGGCTCTGGCACAGGTTGCTCAGGGAAGCTGTGGCTGCCCCATCCCTGGAAGTGTTCAAGGCTGGGTTGGACGGGGCCTTGGGCAGCCTGGTCTGGTGGGACGTCCCTGTACCAAGGCAGGGAGGTTGGAACTGGATGATCTTTAAGGTCCCCTCCCACCCAAACTATTCTGTGATACTATGATTCTATAATGTTCAACACACTATCATGGCAATGGTTGAGATGCAATATTTGCCTGCATCACTCAGAGTGAAGTGAGAAAGGGATATCATTGCAGTCAATAACAATGAAAAGCTTTTGTTTGTACACTGCTGTTCCGTCTTGATAACTGCACCTTCAAAAAGAAGCTCACCAGAAAAGCAGAACAGCTCTGTGCTCTGTGATTAGCTTCAAAATCTTTTTTTGGCAGGACTGACACTGTGCTGATAAGGACGTTACACACCCCACTGCATCAAGTTGCATGTGTCACTGCCTTCTCACTAGGATGAAATCTTGACCCTACCCAAGTCAGATTTGTCACCAACTTAATTGTAGCAGTAATTACCTCCTTAATGTTTTTTAATATTTTCAGAGAAGACAACTAGCTATCACTGCTTCTGGCAAAGTAAAATGAGCAAACAGTTTCATGGCTGATTTCCCTGCCAGGATCTTGTGAAGAGTAGTTTTATGTATCCCACTTCCAATGACGACTGATAAGGAGAACTGAAGTACTGAGGGGTTTAGTGGAAGGTTGAAGCTAGGCAGAGAGCTGCAGACGAAGGGCTTCCCCTGCAACGGGCAGTTTTGCTGGCTGCAAGTTTTGTTCCCTCTCCAGTAACATTGTTCGCAGTGGTCTCTGGGCCAGCACACAAACAGGGCAAATGCAGGGAGGAGAGGGAAGCCTGGCTGTGGTGGTACCTTGCAAGACACGTGGCCCCTGGACCCTTAATGTGCTTTTCACCTAATTTCTCCCAATAGCTTACTAAGTACCACAAGGTGACCTGCTCCAGATGTGGGGGTGTGGAAGGTTTTTCTGGAAATCATTGAACAGAAACATAGAATCACTAAGGATCTCTAAGATCATCCAGTCCAATCGTCAGCCCAACAAGACCAAGTCTACTATATTATGTCCCAAAGAGCCTTTCAGTACAGGATGGGGGATGATGTGATTGAGAGCAGCCCATGTGGAGAAGAACTTGGGTGTGTTGATATATGAGAAGCTCAACATGAGTCAGCAATGGACACTCACAGCCCAGAAGGCCTATCATATCCTGGGCTGTATCTAAAGAAGTGTGGGCAGCAGGTTGAGGGAGGTGAATCTGCCCCTCTACTCCACTCTCATGAGACATCACCTGGAGTACTATGTCCAGTTCTGGAATCTCAACATAAGAAGGATATGGAACTGTTGGGACAGGTCCAACGGAGGGCTACAAAGATGATCAGAGGGCTGGAACACCTTCCACCTGAGCACAGGCTGAGGGAGTTGGGGTTGTTCAATCTGGACAGGAGAAGGCTCCGAGGAGATGTTACAGCGACCTTCCAGTACCTAAACGGGTGACAAGAAAGCTGGGGAGAACTTTACAAAAGCTTGTAGTGGCAGGATGAGGCGCTATGGGTATAAATTGGAGAGAGGCAGATTTAGACTAGACATTAGGAAGAATTTCTTCACGATGAGAGTGGTGAGACACTGGCACAGGCTGCCCAGGGAAGCTGTGGCTGCCTCATCCCTGGAGGTGTCCAAGGCCAGGTTGGATGGGGCCTAGAGCAGCCTGGTCTAGTGGGAAGTGGGTTGGAACTGGATGATCTTTAAGGTCCCTTCCAACCCAAACTATTCTATGTTTCTACAGACTACACATTATTTCAAACACCTCCAGGGACGGAGTCGCCACCACTTCCCTGGGCAGCCTCTTCCAACACGTAACCACTCCTCCAAGTCAAGACATTTTCAATATAGAACCATAGAATCACTAGGTTGGAAAGGACCCACTGGATCATCAAGTCAACCACTAAACCAATATTATCCAGTATTAATCCTTGCCTGGTGAACGAACCATCACAGAATCACAGAAGGACTGGGGTTGGGGCGATTGGGGCTGGAGGGCGGGGGCGCGCAGCGCGGAGGGGGGGGGAGGGCGCGCTGGGAGCGCGCGGTGGGCGGGGGCCGGGCAGGGCGGTGGGCGGGGCGCGGCGGGGGCGCGCGGGGCGGTGGGCGGGGCGCGGCGGGGGCGCGCGGGGCGGTGGGCGGGGCGCGGCGGGCGCGCGCATGCCCGGCGCTCCCGCCTCCCCCCGGGCGGGCTGCGCCATGGCGGCCGCTGCACAGCCCCGGCCCGGCGGGGCCGCCGCTCCCCCGGCCCCCGCCCCCGCCCCGCCGCCGGAGCAGGAGCGGAAACTGGAGCAGGAGAAGCTGTCCGGGGTGGTGAAGAGCGTCCACCGGCGGCTGCGCAAGAAGTACCGGGAAGGTAAGGGCGGGGGGCCGGGCCTGCGGGGAGCCGGGCCGGAGGAGGTGGGGGGGGTGGGGGTCTCGCCTCCCGCTCCTCCCCGAGCAGCCCCGCGGTTTGGCCGCTTTCCGTGGGGCCAGCGGCGCGTCTCCGGGAGCTTCTCCCTCAGGGTCTTGGAGAAGGCTGCGCGGTGCCGCTGAGGCTCCGTCAGGAGCTTTCCCCTTGGCTCCGGCGGCGTTCGCCGGCCTGAGAATCCTTGGGAGCGAGGAGGACAGTAGGTTGTGACTACCGGGAGAGATTGAATAGCGATCGGGAGAGGTACAGGGCTTTTCCAGTTGTTCGTGCCTTCTCCCTTTCAGTTGGAGAAGAATAATTCAGGCAGGGGCACTAGGCAAAAGAGCTGGGGAAAAGCTGTAGTAAAAGAAATTGTGCCGAGTCCTTGAAAAAATCTACTTTGTCATCGGTTTAATGCCTGTATGGGTCGTATTGGAATGCTTAACCCTCCCAGAAATGCTTTCAGTTGAGTGTCAGAGTTGAGATTTGTTTGCTGAAATCTGTAGGCGCCTCAGGTTGATTGTAGTGATCTGTCCAAGGCAAGTTACAAAAAAAAAATCGCTCATCCATTTTTCCAGTGCATCCTTAGTAACCTGGTGCATACTTCAAAAGGAGCATCTACAAAATAAGAACTCCTTTTCTCTCTTCTTGCCTGTCCTCTGTGTCTGTATGTGACCCTACTGTTAAAGCAACAAGGTCGTTATACTTTCTGGGCTTCAGAAGTCTCCCCAGGAGCCTCTTCATTGGATTTGGGCACAGGTATCTACCAGTATAGGCCCTCGTAGAATCACAGAATTGCTTGGGTTGGAAGAGGCCTTAAAGATCATCCAGTTCCAGCCCCTTGCCATGGGCAGGGACATCTTCCACTAAACCAAGTTGCTTCAAGTCCCAACCCAGCCTGACCTCAAACACTTCAGTGATGAGGCGTCCATGGCTTCTTTGAGCAGCCTGTAACAGTATCTTACTAATCTTATAGTGAGTAATTTCTTTTTACCTAATCTAAGTCTACCCTTTTTGAGTATAAAACCATTGCTCCTTGTCCTGTCACTACATATGTAAAAAGCCTCTCTCCAGCTTTCCTATAGACTTTCTTTAGGTACTGAAAGGCTGCTCTAAGGTCTCCTCTGGAGCCTTCCCACCTTCAGACTGAACAACCTTAGCTCTGCCAGCCTGTCCTTGGATGGGAGGTGTTCTCTGAGCATTTTTGTGGCCTTGTTCTGGACATGCTCCAACAGGTCCATGTCTTCCCTGTGCCAAGGGGTCCAAGACTGGGCACAGTACTCCAAGTGGGGGTCTCACAAGAGCAGGGTAGAGTGGGAGAATCTGCTCTCTCAATCTACTGGTCGAACTTTTTTTGATGCAGTCCAGAATACTGCTGGCTTTCTGGACTGCAGGCACACAGTGCTGGCTCATACATCGATCAAGAGTCGCTGTTTGTTCTGGCCTTGGTGAGTCAAAAATGAAGGATCTCCCAGGTGAAGGGACATAGTACGTTTTAGCTGCCAAATCCTGGCAAAAAAGTTCAGGTTTCAGCAGTTTGTATTACTCTGTTATAGTGCCTGTGGATTAAGACAGGCAAACGTTGGTACTGTTAACTTAAAAAAAAAAAATGTGAGCAATCTCTGTAACAAATTATTTTTTCTTGGATTAGAGCTTAAATTCCATGGAATTCTATGTAAGCCTACTTCTCATCTAAAAGCAAGTTAGTATGTGAGGGTAAGTTGTGTTTTACCTTCACTTTAGTGTAACTGGTTAAACAAAAGAGTATGTAGTGATCTGAGCTTGCTTTATATGTCCTGTAATTCGTGTGTTAGTGAAAAATTGATTGTGGTTTTTTAATCCTTAAAGTAGTAACATGATGAATATTTTCTTGGAGAAGGTTAAAACACAAGCAGTTCCTCATATCAAGTCTTTGCAATGAAGAGAGCTCCACTATTACCTGCTATCCAATAGTAGGTGGTCTTTACAAGTTACTAGGGATTAGTAGTTTTGGTATTTCATAGGTTAGGTTGTTTGAACGTCAGGTTTATTGGGTTTTGGAGTCTTTTTTTCCCTTACATCTCTCTCTACATGATCTCCCTACATCTCATCTGTTAGAAGCACACTTGAGAATCTCCTTCTACAGTGCCTTAAATGTCATTCTGAAATTGTAATACTAGTACATTCTTGACCTCTGAAGGTTCTTCTCTTGTTTGTTTTTTTTCGTTTGTTTGGGGTTTTTTTCTAATACTTGGAGGCACTGTCTGGCAAGTACATATCCTGACAAAATTGAAGTTCACACTTGGCTGAAGAGGAGTTAAAAAAGCAGCAAATCATCTGTACTTTCTCAGTATAAATTGATTTATAACTTGAGGGTGAAAAAGCAGTTAAGAAATGCATCTTTAGTCATACGCATACAGCTTACTCTGGGAAAACCTCATGTCTCCGTAGTGCAATGCTCCCACTTCCATATAATGCAGAAACAGAGCTATCTGTATTCCACAATCTTTTATTCTCATTTTGTTTTGTGGGGGTTTTTTTGTTTCTTTTTGTTGCTGTTGTTGTTTATTCTGTCTCTTCTCATGTTTGCTACAGTTCTGTTATTCCATTTTGTCTAAATAAGCAAACAGTACTAGAATTGCATATCAATTTTGTTGGTTGAAGAAAAAAGTATGTTGAGTATCCCTCTGAAAGCTATGTGATTGTTGCAAAGAATTTGTAGCATAGTTTGGGTTGGAAGAAGCCTTAAAGGTCATCCAGTTTCACCTCCAGCCATGGGCAGGGACACATCACACGAGACCAGGCTGATCAAGGCCACATCCAACCTGGCCTTGCACACTTCCAGGGAGGTGGCAGCCACAGTTTTCCCAGGCAACCTTTGCCAGTGTCTGACCACCCTCATCATGAATAATTTCTTTCTAATGTCTAATCTAAATCTTTCCCCTTATACAGGATGGATAAGTTTAAAAGTCCTGGTTGTATGATCTTAAGTTACAGTCTTCTGTTAGAGGTGTTGAAGGGAAACAGATGTGTCCATGAGACACTGAGACATTTGTTGGTAGAAGTTATACAGGCTTCCTATTAATAAGCTGATTTTTTGAGAATTCATTTGCCTTGCTGATGTTAGGAAGCCATGAGTTTCAACAACCCCTTGTCAAAGACAAACCAGTGTATCATCTGACTTGTTTATGACTGGCACCATTGTTATAATTTTGTTTCAATTCCCACAATGATTCTTCTCTTTTTTTGAACATGAGCTGTGACCATATGCTTTGAAACTTCAAGCTAACATGTTTCTGAAGACCTTGCGTTCTTCTCAAAGTGCAAGAGCAGCGTTTCTTAACTAAGGATGCATCACAGCAATTTTTTCTAGTTACTAAGGAGTCACTAGAGTAAAGTTTAGTCAGCGTCATGTCATCTAAATGGTTTGATGGTGTTTTCCTGGTGAAAAGCTAACTCTTGAGATTCATCAGATCTGGATCTTGGCTTCTTTTTTAGTTTCTGCATTTGTTGAATCCCTTCTACTTGTAAATATGGTGGATAGATTTTTATATATATATATATATAGATAGATAGATAGATACACACTACTGTACTGTGGCTTATGTCATACAGCTGCAGAGCATGCCAGGGTATCTTACAAACACTTGCCATGTTTGAAATGGTTCAACTTAAAACTTTTAAGTTTGCATTGAAGTTTTTTTTCTTTAACACCCTTAACTTTTTTACTGTATGACTAATGCTTACCTTTTCCACTTTAGGGATATTACTAATGAAGTATGACTTCTAGTGGGAATATTTTTTTTCCTCCTTTTTACTTTTCATCCTTTTTGATTTTCTTCCCTTGCCCTCACACCCTCTCTGTTGTTCATTAGGAAATATTGAAGGGAAGCATGTAATCTTAAGTGCTGTGGCAGATTTGGTATTTTATAATTGTAAGATACTTTTTTCCCACTGTGCATACATTTATATTTTTTAAAAATGGCTTAATGAAGTTTGACAAATGAATATGGGTTTTTCAGTGGGGAGAATAAAACTTGTATTTTTTTTTTTAATTGAGCTGATTGGTCCTTGTCCATATTGAGTGAACATGTCAATAAAATTAATCATTACTGAGTTGTTTCTGACTACTTTAAGACAGTAACAATGGCAACACCTGTCTAGCGGTTTCTAAAAATATACATAATTCCTCAGGTTAGCCTATAAACTTTGCCTTCATGAAGGAAATTTCCTTAAGTGAGAACATAACACATTGAGGTGTAACATGTTCACTTTGGAGTGTATCTCATTAGCATAAGACTCCTGTTTTGCTTTTTTTGCTGTTTTGCTGAAGTTTTGTTCCTGTTTCCTGTCCAAAGTGGATTGGTTTAATCATAATTACCTTACACACCAGGACAGAATCCGGAAGCTGAAATAGATATCAAGGGCACAGTTATTCATTTATAAGAAACTTCAGGATTATGCATGCTTAACACAAGCACTTCAAGTACAGAAATTAGGGGATTTCATGAGATTTGAATTTCTCCTACCAGCCTGTTACAACATGGGGGTGGGTAAAAAGTGCTGTTTGCTTTAGTCTCTTGCTCTTGGTTCTGTTGCCTGGTACCATAGGTGACCTCAGATATTACAAGTTGAGTTTTATTTTCCTCTATACATCTTTTGGGCACCTGCTGCTGTGGGCCAGAGGGCGTTGTATCAATTGCATATATTCATGTCTGCTGCATGTATTGTATGTATGCTGATGTCTGTCAGGCCTGACAGACAGGCTTGTGAAAGCAGATTTAGTACTTCATAGGGAACTAAACATGATCTACTGAACATCTGCTCTGTGATATTTGTTTGTTTCTAGTTGCCTGTAGCAGCCAAGTAGCTTTAATTTTTACTGTGATAAAAATCCCTTCCCCTGATACAGAGGCAACCTTTTTTTCTTCTATTTATTACCTTTGTAGTCATGCAGAGCTGTATTCATAAAGTAAACATTTTCTGTGCAGAGTAACTCTCAGTAATAGATGGTTTTGAATATATTCTGGAAAGATGATTTATATGACCGTTTGCTTCTCCCTGGAAGTCCTGTTTTGAGTACAAGTGGAAAATAATCGCTGAGGTATCTGTAAAGGTATCTTATGAAATATTTTGCTCTGTGTTCACTTAAACATTTCATTTCTTGTTCTGTGCACCTGTTAGACTGTTGAGGCTTAGAATTAGGCAGAACTGATATTTATTGTGATACTAGTTGCTGTATCAGAGAAGTTGATAGATTTCTTGGTAGCAATTCCTTAAAAGAATAGTTTGTTGAAACTTAAAAGATATGGATAATTTTATTTGAAGATTTTTCAAATCCAGAAAATTAGAAAGAGTTTGCAGGACCCTGTCTGATGTTAATAAGTAGGCTGAATAACTTAGTGATTTAGACATTCATGTGAAAAGTGTCATTTTCAAGTTGGTTGCTTTGTCATCCCTTCCTCTCGCATGTTTTTCATGAAAAACCTTGAAAGGGCTTAAGTTCTTCCTGATGTGAAACAGGAAACATTTTGAAATAGTGGCATTTTTTCACAGGACAGGAAAAATTTGTCACTGAACTTTACATGATAATTTAACAGCTGTTAATCCTTTTTGGAGTTCACTGTAGCCATACACCTAGGTTCTCAAGATCTCCATTTGTCTTTCCCCATTTGCATTAATTTCTTAGGGGAGGGAGACATTTTGTAATACTGTTTCATTTTCAAGCAATAAAACCTAGATTCCATTCCATTAAGATTCCATTGAGATATGATTGCCCTTACAGTTTACACACCAGTTTTGCAGTGGGAAAAAAATCATTAGAAATCCCATAGTATTTTCTAGTTTGGGAATTTAATGATTGGTATCACTTAGCTAATTGTCATTAACTAATGATAGGTATCACTTAGATTTTTTTCTACAGCATAGATTTGCATCCACTGAACAAAGAGCTGTACATAACCTCCTTCCCTGCTTGTTTGTTGCTTTGGCAGGGAAGATGGTGTTCTTTTGCAGGGTCAGTGTAATAAAATCTCTTACCTGGACCTCATCTGCTTCCGAATTTTGCTGCATTGTGTTTATGTTGGTGTGCTTAGGCTTTAGTACGTAGTCAGGTTTGGGGAAGAGGAGAGAAGGGTGATTGTTTCCAACAGATTAGAACCGACAGCTGGGGGCAGTAATTGCTTAAACTATCACAAATATGCTCCCCACTTTTTGTGTGACAGCTATCAGATTTATAGCAGATCAGGGACATACATCATTCTTCAGAGTGATAGAAGCTGACTCCTAGTAGGCGCTTTAAATAGCACATGAATTGTACCCAGGGAGTCTGTTTAGTGTAAACACAAAGATGGGAAGTTTACCTGACAGATCAGATGTAGAAGTTTGTGTTTGGTCAAATGAATCCTTTCTGTGTGAGTAAGAGGCAGGAACATTGATATTGAGATAAACTGAGAAAATCAGATTCTTGCACTTGTTTTAGTAGATGTTATTGTGAAATATTTGAGTAGATTCTAAGAACTGTAAAGCAAACGCTAGTCAGACTAAAGAAGAAATATATTAGCTCAAATTGCTTGAACTTTGTTCGAGTTGAAGTTCATGTTCTGTACCGAAACATGTAAAATTGGAAAATAGCGAGGCAAAAAATACCTAATGTCTGTTGTCGGAATACTAGATATGATGACAGATGTTCAGTAAGTATCTCATATATAGAGATGAAAGTTGTAAATAGCGTAGTATTAGCTGATATTCCTCATGTAGTTATTGTATTAGTCATTGCTACAGTACCCAGACAGTTAGTAGTACAGCTACATACATTTTGACTGACATGTCACTGTTGAAGAAGTTTGTCAGATATTCATAGAGATTTGATTTCAGATTTAGTCTAGTGGACAGTGTAGGGTTGTTTTTCCCATTTACTGTTTAGCATGTTGTAGAAGCTACTGTTTCCAGCAAATAAGTGAGAGATGGTCTGAAGAAGCTAAAAATGAGAGATTTTTTTCATTCCACGGTGCATTGCCATCAACAACACAAAAAGAAAGCTCAGATCTTGCTGGGTGTTGCTATGGCATCTGTCACCTGAAGTTATCCAGCATTGTCATGGACACTTGCTAATTGTGGAGAAAGGTTTGCTTTTTACAATGAGCAATTCAAAGGGCTTTATTAATAACTGATGTACAAATATAAACATCTCCACTCTTGCTTCTGTCTTTCATTGTTTGTGAATGCATTGAGCTTATTATCTTCTCTACCAGAGCCATCAAAGGTATACACAGGAAGGCAATGTGCTGTTAAAAAGTATTGCAAAGGGAGTGAATTGAATGTAGATTTTTTTTCCCCTCTACAAGTTACCATGTCGGTAGCAAAGACTTCAAATCCTTAAACTCTTTTTTAGTTTTTGGGTTTTTATTTTAATTCCAGCTACTTTGAATTCAGAAAATCGTGGTCTTTTTTTGAAAGGAAATAATGACTGTTCTAATTAATTTTTCTTAATGTGTTAAGAAAATGTTTCTTTTGGAGGCAATTGTTGATTAAACCTCAGCCCACATTGCATCTACTTGAAGCATAAGTCCGTGGTGTCAACTAAATTTGGATAATGATCTTGTTCGATGTTGGATGAAATATTTTCTATTTGGTTTTGAGCTTGTCAGAGATGACTGCACTGTTTTTCTTAAGAGCACCAATGGAACTAAGGAAAATCAATAAGGCCAGGCTGGGTGAGGCTTTGAGCAACCTAATCTAGTGGATGGTGTCCCTGACCATGGCAGGGGGTTTGGAACTAGATGATCTTTAAAGTCCCTTCCAACCCAAATGATTCCTATGATTTTAATAATTACAACAGTTGTCTTTTGGGTGCAGATAGTACTTTTTAACTCTGCATGAGTGAACTATTTTATTGCTTGATAAAACAAAATGATTCAAATCAGCTATTTGGGAGTTTACCCCATCACTAGATGAAAAATACTGCATTTAGCAAACCTGAACTCTGTTTCTTCAATATACAGAGGCTCCTGTTTTGTTTAAAATACCAATAGATATGACTAATTATTCTGTTTATTTCATAAACATATCTTTAATGACAGTTCCATTTAACACTCTATAAAGAATTGTCTTTTAAAAATAAAAAAGGCAAACAAAAAATAGGATGGAAAAGAGCTGGTTTTTGTAATTAAAAGTAGACTGCTTTGAGAGAATTATGGTATGGGATTGTCCCACCACGAAAGGTAAGCCTGGTCTTCCTGCATTGTGCTGAGGACCTTTGAGATCTTGTATATAACTGTGGAATGAGGGGAGTTCTTGCTGAGCTTGTATGATTTTCTTCTTTATGAATAATTTTTTCAGCTGTTGAAATTTACAGCTAACGTTAGGTGTCTATAGCTGTTACCCACAATTAAAATTATCTTGTAATTAGGTTCATTTAAAAAACTTCTATGTGCCTGACCTGTTCTCTCTGTGGCAGGATTCAGTAACTGCTGATTACTCTGTGGCTGAGTCTGGGGATATGATCTGGCTGTTCTGTGGGCAATATTAATATGGGTGGAAACTACTTAGAGGGGTTTATCCATTCTAGGTAAAGAGTATAGGATTTTTGCAATTGCTTGAGAAGAGACTGTTACAAAGAACCTGCAATTTTGTCAGTCATCTGTTCACTGACAGAATTGCTTGAAAGAGGTGGGCTAATGGGCTGGTTTTGTTTGAAGAAAGAGTTAATCTGCAAGGTGAAGAATAGATAATTTATTTTCTGGGCAATTCTGGATGGAGAGGAGAGTAAATAGGGTAATGTCACTCAGGTGATTTGAGTGGTGTTTGAAATTACAGTTAGGAACTGGTCTTCCCAATCACAATTTTCAGATGGACATTGGCATAACTGGTTCCTTGGTGGAGAACTGAGGCGCGTGAAGATCTCTGAAGAGGCAGTGCTCAAAACAGGTTTTAAATTGCATAAAAGGTGATCTACAAGTTCATAATAACAGTGTCAAGTAGCATTATAATTTATATTATGGTACGGTCAAGAGTATGTGAGAAGAAAAGTTTAAGGCACAAAATGAAATACTATCTTCAGGATGTGAATGAAGATGCAAGACACTTTTTTTTATTCCTTTAGATTGGCCTACCACAAACATCTGTTTAATTTACAGCGTTATTGATTGCTTAACAGAAGATTTTATTCATTTCTTTAATAACTGTTAGTTTTGCGGTGAAACCATCTTGCATATTTTACTGCCTTTTTAGTTATACAAGCTATGATTCATAAATAAATGTTTAACTCCACTATGAAGTTAGCGCAATATTTGCACATGAATTATAATGTATTGTTCAAATAATTTAATACATAGCTCTATTGTGTTCTGGGTATCAGCTTGAAATTGCATGCTGCAAGACCTGTTGTAGTCACTACCTCAAAATCTCAACAGATAGGAAGCATTATGTGGATTTTCAGTGCAGTATTGGGGCGTGATTCTGGAATTCGGGTTCCTGTTCATCTGATGTGCATCTGTGCCTTTTCAAAGCTCACCTGGGAGAGGAATCAATTAAAAAAAAAAAAAAATAAAACTAAAACAAAGAAACTCACAACTCACTACCCTGGTACTTGCTCAAGGGAGACTGGACCTCAGGTGCTTCTCTGAAAGCCCTTGCACAACGGTGCCAGTTTCTTAAGGGTGTCCTTTATCTGCAGTTGTTTTGGAATTTATATTGATGAAAGGGCAGGCAAGAGAGCATCATGTCAAACCCAGTATAGACAATGGGTCAACAGCAGATGTTTAGACAAGAATGTGACAAGTGCTGCTGGAGTGTCATCATAGGCTTGCTTACCATTCTTGTCATTAGGTGATTTCATGGTGTAGAAGCTCCCAAGTTAGAAACTGCATCTTTGAATATGGAGTTTGTCATAGATTTTCTTCCCCATAGCTTGCCCAGCTATGTGAACTTTAAGCTTAAATACATATTTCATTAAGAAATAGCTAGTTTTTTTACTTTGAAGCTATCCTTTTCTGCTTTTCCTGAATGACCTGAAGGACAGGTCGTACTGTAAGCTACTTTCAGGCTTACAGACATTAGTAGTTAGCTTGTTGTTGATAGACGTTTAAAATATTTTTTTGTAGTATGAAGGCACTACGAAAAATCATTCTGGAACTGTGTGAAAAGTATGTTGGTTGTCTAAGTCAAAGCTTAAACCAAAAACTTGTATTTAGCTCTGTCAGCTTGTAGGTGCAAAATCAGCTGGTGGTTTTTATTGTACAGATTTACATATATATGTATTTAAACCAGATGTGCTCACATTTGTTATTAAGAAACAAAAGGAATTAGTGAAGCTCATACGGTACCCAGGAGTTTACTTTCTTACAGCAGAAATGTCCTTTTACAAAGGTATATCAAGAGTTTGCACACTGTAGAAACCACAACAGAAATTGTGGCTAGCCACTACTAGCATTTATCATGTTTTTGTTTAGCAGTACCTTCTGTAAAGCAAACTAGGAGAAATGAGTACTTCACAGCAAAAGTGGGGAAATCATCATGTTTAATTACTTCAAAGCACAGAATTTAACCTACAAGACTTCTTTTTGGCAAGGTGAAGCACACGAAAATATAATAAATCTGACCCTGGAGATAGACAATTTTTTCTGTGATTTTCTGACCATAGTTGATTTGATTGTTCAGTGCTGTCCCTGAGAAGCAAACTCATTGAGACTGTCTGGGTTAGGCAGACATCAGTGAAAGTTTGAATTCTTTTTCCTGTGTATCCAAAAAAAATCTCTAATAGGGTTTTATTTTGCCATTTTTCCATGTAATATCATCTGTAGTATATGCCATGAATATGAATGCTGCTAGGAAGCCTTTTAGTCTTTCATTTCCAATATGTTTGTCATGTTAATTTTCATGCACAGAAACCTGAAAGTAAAACTTCCCAGATACTTGAATTTCACAGAACAAACTGAACAAAATCAGTATACTGAGAATGTTGTTTGTTTCTCAAGTACCCAGTAGCCACTTCCTTATCCAAAACCTGGAACTGTGCGTTTGACTAGAGAAAGGGGACCTTGTTTTTCTTACGTGCAGGTAAAGTAATCTCTTGGTCGGTTATGTAACTTTTTTTAATTGGAAGATGGGGATTTTGCCATGGAGATAATGAGGCACCTTGTATCTAATCTGCAGTTTTTTCTGTTGTTGTTTTGTTTAGTGGGAGACTTTGATAAGATCTGGCGTGAGCACTGTGAGGATGAGGAAACTCTATGTGAATATGCTGTGGCAATGAAAAACCTTGCAGATAAACACTGGGCCAAAACTTGTGAAGGAGAAGGCCGAATTGAATGGTGCTGCAGGTAAATTTTAACATACTGAAAAGATGCAATTGCAGAGTCGTACTTGCAATTATTTACAATACAAGGCTTAAGCATTTTTGCCAGTTTTTAACATTTGTTCTATAACATGCTAATTATTTATTGCTTCCTAAAACAAACAGCTTCATACTGTTTCAACTTACTAAGAAAATATAGTTTATGAAGTGTTTTTTTATGACTCTTTTTTATAAGTATCTTCAACAAAAACCTTTTCTTTTCTCCCTCAAATAACTGAAGCTCTTTGCAAGTAATCCTGTGAAGTAATTTTCCATACATTTGAACCTCAGCTTTTGAATCTCAGCAAATGCAGTGAGTGTAGCTCAAGTTTAATTTTCAGGGCTCTGGTTTGATTTGTGCATATAATAGTGTTTGATCTCTAAATGCAAATCTGGTGATTAACTTTCAAGTCTTAATCTTCTGCAACAGACTTTCACTATGAAACTTTTTAAAATGGATTTTAAACTTTAGAATTTTTATAAGTCATAAACATCTGATTTTTGTTGGGTTATCCTAACTGTAAAGTCATGAAGTGAGTTCAACTAAACTATTTCAATCCTTGAGGACAATAAACTCTTTAAAAAGGTGAAACTTCGGTCACTCAGGGTTCCTGCATATAATTGACGTCCAGGTCATACAGTGAAATGGTATGTAATCTGTGCAGCAGAATAAAACAAACTGTTGTTGACATCTAACCGGTAAGAGAGTTATTCTGTAGTCCGGCCTTTGGGAATGACTTTAGGCAAACAAGAAGTGACAGTGTGCCAGCCCATGGGTACTGCAGGTGAGCATTGTAAAGTGCTGAGCAAAAGGCAGCAAAGAACAGCAGATGTGGTATTGTTAAATTTAAATTCATTATATGAACGAGTCCTTTGAGCCCATAAAACAAAAACAAACAAAAAAGAGAAGGGAATGACAGAAACAGTTGTTTGCCGCTAACATGTGGTCTAGATTTTGAGCTGTTCAGTGGCTTCTGGGAATGAAGCAAGTAAAACCAAACAGGTTTCTTCTTTCCGTGCCATATAGACTCTTAAATATTTGAAGACCATTCTTTTTGATATCAGTCTTGTGTCCTTTAGCTTAAAAGTAGTACATAGGTAAGTGTTTCTTTATAGACCCATTTCTGGACATGTTTTATGTGTCTTTCTATCGCTAATAAGAGGGGTGAATCTGTTGTGAAGAACTGTACACAGAACTGTGCCCAGGTATAGATGCAGTGTTCCAATGGCCTTTTTAGGGATAAATAAAATAAATACTATAGTAGTTAACCCTTGTTGACCCTGTTTGGATTTTCTGTATTTTTTTCTGTTTGCTTGGCTATGGTATGTTTTTAGAGTTTTTTGGGTTTTTTTTTAATTGGTGTGGCACTGATATATACTCACTTGTGATCCACAACTGCCTGCTTCTTTTTAACATGCTTCATCAGTTACTAGTTGTTTTCTGGTATTTATGGTATTCATTACTTCTATGGAAATGCTGATATTTGTATTTCTCTTCACTAAATTACACTCTTTTGAATCATTTGATGAATTTTAATACTGCAGTCTTCCCCCCCGCACCTTCCTTCTGGCTTGGAATTGTTCACAGATCAGTTAAGAGTACTGACTGTTGCAATGTTCAGGTTATCTGTGAAAAAAACAATTTTACTTGACTCAGGATAGATTCTCATAAAACATTGCTCGATATTTTCATGCGATTTGATTGGCAACTAATATATCAAAGCTTTTTTTCAACAGTGTTGAGCACACTTAAATTAATTTCAGCCAGACAGTATTCTCTTAGCATGGGCAAGTTTGTCTGTCACCCTGTAGGACAGAATAATATTCCTTGTGGACAGGGGTGGAACAGTTGGTGGCCTGTACATTCAGTCATTTGGCTCTGTGCCTCACTTGTTTTCTTTTTGTATTTCCTACAAGATTTACAAAGTAGACATTTAAATAAATGTCCAGTTTGGGCCTTGCAGCTTGAACTCAAGAGAAGCCACCTGGTAATAGACAGTAAAATGCTCTATATCACTATCAAAGCAAGTTGTTTTCAGTTCGCACACTGAAAAGGGGTCAAGAGTTTTACATCAGTAGAAAGAGTACTTTTCACCTCTATGTCTTGGATTAAACCAAAGCCTGGATGCGTAGATAACAGAACATATCAGATTGACTTTGCATTCTGCAATTTTTTGTTCCTCTCAAAGAGCCAAGAGGTCTGGATGCTCTGTGTTCATTACTCCTCTGTGTGTCTGGCTGCATAATTGCGTGCCAGAGAGCTTGCCTTGCATGAGACTTCAGTGAAAGGTTTTGCTCAGTGCTTTGACTGAGTCACCATGACAGCAGAAAGTTAGCTCATGTATTGGATGAAGTTTAATTTGGGAGTAGAATGCTGACAATACTTGGGAACCACAGGTGTATCCCTGCTGAAGGAAGGATAGTGTGAGCTTTTTTTGTTTTTCTTTGAAGCAGGATCTTTTCAGAGATCTGAAACTGAGAAGTGTTTTTTCTACTTTCTTCTAACAAAGGTGGTGTTTTTCTTTTTTCTTTTGTTTTCTCTTATAAGCAAGTACCTGTAAAGTAAATTGGAGAATGCAGAATAACTGCTAGAGAAGCCACGTCTGCTTCTCAGAATCAAGAATGATTTTCTTGAAGGGTCCTCCTGTCAGAAGTCTTTCTAGGTATTTAGTTAAAGGCACTGAAAAAATGTTTATTCTGACATAGGTTCTTAAATCAGGTGGCATAAAGCTTAATATTTTACTACTTTATTAGTAGTTGATGTAAACAAGCAAAAATCCAGACTTTAGAAACTATGAAAGATGGAGAACGGTACATGATAAACTGTGCTGATGACCTTACACTGCATTGTATAGGACGACTTTTGTTTTATTGTTTCAGAACAACATTGTGCAAGTGTTAACTGGGGAGAGAGGCGGGGGCGGGAGAGGGATTAAAACTCTGTCCCATCCCAGATGCAGATTAATGATCCCCTGAGTGATGCTTTAAAAAGCCTGGGCAATGCTCAAATGTCCTCCTCTTGCTTTCTTTTTGTCTCTGGAAAACTGAATACAGACTAACAAATGGTATATGGTAATAAACACTTCTGTTTCTTTTTCATTTCATTTCTATTATGACACAAAACTTTAACCAAACTAGGATAAGATGATGATTACACTGAATAATTAATTTTTGCTGACATAGGTAGGCTGGTGAACCTTTGTATGGAAAATGAATGCCTGCCTGTTCTGGTTCTAGTTAGAACAAAATAAGCTAGACTAGCAGCTTTACTTCTTTTTGTTGCTTTTGCATCAGAGTTAAGACTTTTGTTGACTTGGCTATTTTTTTTAAATAACAAAACCCAAAATCTGCACTTCTAACTATCATGACAAAGCACCATCTAGACCTGCATTCTTTTTAAAGTCTTGACTGTTTTATAAGCACACTAAAGAAATGTGGTCTTGATGAAGTTAATGTCAGGTAAGTGCAGAACTGTTTAGAAAAACTGGCAGAAAATAGATGGTAGAAGCTTATCTTAAATGTGATTTACTGAGGAGGACTCTGTCAGTCCCTGTCACCGCATCCATTACTAATCAGTATCTTAATTAGCAATGTGCTAAAATAAAGTTTATTTATTAAATTTGCGAATGAGACTGAAGAGAAAAGGTATTGTCACTCTAAGGGCAGGAATAAAATTAACAGTGTTGTTACCTATAGCTAATATTATCAACTATACAAATACAAGCCAGTGGTAGTTGGTTGTGTCAGTCTTTTGGAAAAGCATTTAGATTCTGTAGCAGGCTACAAGTTGAATATGGAACAGTCATGGGATGCTTTTGCAATAAAGGCAAATATCATACTAGAGTGTGTTAATTAGATTGTCTACAAGATATGTAAACTACTCCTCTGATTTAATTTAGTCTTGCTCTTAGCCAAAATTTTACCTTGGCTACTGTATTCAAAAAATAACAAACAGCTCAACTACAAGAAAAAAACCTTTTTTTTCACCACAAAATCCCTGGGTATTTGTTTTTATTTTCTAGAAAATGCAGCTCTTTAATTAAGAGAAGGCTAAGGAATCTCTTACCAGATCTTTGAGAATAACAGGTCTCAGCTAGAACTGAAAAGCTGATCTTGTTTGGGTTTGGAAGATTGAATGAATGAATGTTTGAAGTCCCTTCAAAACTGTTTTGCAGCTGTTTTGGTGCATACAGTGTGATTTGCTGTCAGCAGGATGGCATTAAGAGAGTGAAGAGAAACCATTTAAAATAGAAAAACGTTCATGTAACATTTGTGTTTGTATGACAATTATCTTTTTTTGCTCTAAAATAATACTTTGTTCTGACAAAACTGTATCTGTTTGAGCATGAAAGGTAGTCAGATCAGTGATCATGTGATACCTGCTGGCTGTTTTCTAATTCTTGGAATCCTCTAATGATGGAGGACGTTGCTTCCAGAACATGGCTTGAGTTGGAGGAGTAAATACAACACCAAAGAAACATCTGATTACAGACCCAATTGTGTTTCTCAAAAGGAGAAAGTCTCAAAACCCTAGAACTGAAATCAAGTATGAAAAATAAAAAGGGAAAATGTACTGTATACAGGTTTCTGAACTCAAAGTTTAACAAAATGTAATTATGGTGATAAAAAATAATACCTTGAGAAACCTAGTGCTCTTAACTATGTTGAATACAGCATTTCCTTAACTTAAAGCAGGGTACACATGACCATAGCAAAATATTCTCCAGTCTAGAGGAAAATTTTGTGCTTTTTTAGGTATAGTAATTGTGTACAAGGGAAATGGAGAATTCTTCCTTCCTTGATCATCTTTGGAGATTGAGGATGGGTGGGTTAAACCCATAGAAGAGTTTACACTTTTTTTTTTCAGGCCAGTAGCTCTGTCAGTTGACATTAATAAATGAATTCCTCAGTGTGTGGGAGGAGGCAAGAAACATTTTGCAGGCACAGACCGTGATGTGAAGTTCAGACTTTACTTGTGCTCTGAAGGGTCGTACGTTATTTCTCTGTACTGTCACTGAACTTCATCTTCAATATTAAGTTTTGGTTAGTAAATACTGTAAGGATCATAAGTCAAACTCACCATTTCCTTATTGTGTAGCAGGAAAGAGATAGACTGTATCAGTTCTTAGCCTGTGAAACTGGCTGCTTGAAACCCTTGTGCATTGATAATAGCTATCAGAAACTGCTTTTTGCCATTATAAAAACTGATCACACCAGCGTTAAATTAGTTATTCCTTATTACTTGATGAAAAGAACTAGCTACTGATTCTTACATGGCTTTTAAATTTCATGTGGTGTTTCTTCGGCAATGCCTTCTCTTTTTATTTTATATTCTATTGAAAGCCTTGGGTTTGGTCACTGTATTCAAAAACAAAGCTCATTGCTGGAGAGTATTAACAAATTAGTATGTATTCATACCAACCTTTACTGAAACTACCCATACATGACTGACAGGGGGTTCAACCTAAAAAGGCTTGTGTATTCAAAGTCCTTGTTTATTTGTGATTTAAACTTAGCATTATACCAACATGTCCTTTCCCAAATCTATGATGTGAAATACTATGTTATCTTGATCCTACTTTGCATCACGTGTTATTAAACTGCACCTGAACATATGTTTTCTGGAATGTATCCTTCAAACCACTGCAGCTTTGTTAGAATGAGCTTCAAGAACATCATAAAATATGTTGTTATGAAAACATCATTACAAGAAAGACTATTTCTGTTAAACTTTCCATGCAAATACTTGGCTGACACATCTAATTAAAAATCTTGCTTTGTGCAGGGTGAGTCAGGCTTTTTAATTTCACAGCAACAAATTGTTTACAATTCTGCTTCTATTTTGTGGACAAAATTCAGTTATTCTTGAATATAGTGCTTGCTTCTAACAATGACTACTGGTTGAAGTATGCAGAATGTCACTTTTTTTTATAAATTTCGTTCCTTTAAACTGGTTATCATTTCTGTTCAAGTTGGACCAGATTATTTTTTTTCTGGTTCCCATTTTCCTAAAATAAAGTATGGGGGAAAATTGAAGGCTAAAATAAATCTTTTGCAATAATACAGCTACTGCAGATACCTTTCCCTTAAAAAATACCCAGATGAACTCAATTAAAATTAAAAACTGGTGATTGTAAGTTAACCCATAGGCCTGGGTTATGTTTCTTGCCCTCTCCGCATTACACGCCTTGCAAGACACAAATGTTTCAAAATCCCCTACATTTATGGGGAGCTGGTTAGTGGAGAACTGTAGTACTGGGGTGGCAGCTGAAATTTACCCTCTGTTGATGCTCTGAAAGACTTCTGCTGTCTTGCTCTAAAAGTCAGACAAAACTGTTTTGAATCTGTTTACTCAGCTATGACTTAATGCCTAATTTTGGGAACAGAAACACCACTCCATTTCAAGTATGTGTTTGGGTGCATTGCATCTTTCCTGATGCTGATGTACCAAAGTTGCAATAAAACTGAAATTTGCTTAAAAGCTAACTGCAGTTGTACCTCTTAACACCTCTGTCTTGTGTCTTACCTATACCAATGACTGAAAAAAAGCATTCTGGTTAATTTTTCTTTTTTTTTTTTTCAGTGTATGCCGAGAATATTTTCAGAATGGTGGGAAAAGAAAAGCACTTGAAAAAGATGAAAAAAGAGCACTTCTTGCTTCTAAGACCACTCCAGATTTAAATATTCCCCAGGCTCCCAAGATTGAAGATCCTTTACCAAACTCTGGCTTGACAACTCATGAAACTATAGCAGAAGAGTAAGTTTTACTTCTTTTCCAGACATTTTTGTTCCCTTCTGTGTGTAATCAGAGTTACTTGGACATTTTTTCCCCATAACAAATTAGTCAGTCTGATGTGTTTTTAATAGTTGAGAAAGGCCTTTTTCATGTGAAAATATATACACGTTACAAGTAGTATTTATGTTGTAGAATGTTTTGGTGGATGCCATAAAAAAATTGCTGGAAAATAACAATGTAGTCATCTTCATTTAAGTGTTAGAGCAATTTCACTTTTGTATGTCATTAGTGTGCAATGTAATTTATATTAAACCTTGAGGTGAAATGGGGGAGACGTTAATTAAGTTAGAATCTAATGGCTGTTCAGCATTGTTGAAAAGTCAATTGCTTATGTAAGTACAAAGTGCTAAATGTAAATATGAGAGTACTTAAAACTTTCTCTTTATAAATAATTGCAGAGAAACTCTTGATTCCAATTATACACTTCAAAAGCAATTTTGAATTATAACCCTTAATTTTAAATGCACTAGCTTTCTGATGACTGGCTCTGCAGAAATTGTAGTATCCTTGAGGTGTTTTCCTAACGACAGCTTTAATTTTGTTTTTGACCTTCACTGAAGTAAGTATTTTATTTTTGGCATTCAGGACTAGCTTTATTATTTGAGTTTAAGTCCCACCTGCCTTTTTTTTCCCCCTTAAATAGTATGGGTCATGTTTGCGGCTATTTCATGTGTGATGGAAAGAATTTAATATTTTGCAAGTATAATGGAATAAAGAATGCATAAGCATATTATCATTAAATGTTACATTTATGACTTGCGTCATACTCTTTATAGACCAGTTCCCACAACTGTCTGCAACAGAATTTTTTCCTTTCTGTGAAGAGTTTTTTCTCATTATTGTAGCATCTCTCTGTGATCAGCACTTAGTTTAGGTTAGGTATAGTATCAGTTACAAAAGGAATGAGCATGTTACTAGTGTTATTAGCAAATGTTTCTGTCCCTATCAGATGGCATTTTTTGTGACTTCTCACGTTTGTAATGTAATTGCAAAAAGCATAAAGATCCTGAATGCATATGTAGTTGAAGAGTTAAATGCAAAACAAAAACATTTTCCCCATTGCTGTACTATCATAATAAGACAAAACAGATGCTTCCAAAATGAAAGTCATGGCTTCTCAAGCTGATTTTCCAAACCGACTCTTTTTAGTGCTCATTTTGCTAAGTCAGCCTCAAAATGAATCTGTTTTTAATGAGAACTGTCAGGCACTTTAGCACAAAGGTCTGATGAGCTACTAGAACTGTATAACATCTCAATAATGCTGGTGTTTAACACATAATTTTAGCATTACTATAAAGAGTAATTTGTTGATAGTTGTTTGTTTAAATCAATAGGTTTGATCATACACTACTTAAAGTTGATTTGTTTTCCAGTGGGAAGCCTTGTCATGATAAAGCATTAGCTCTCTCTTTGCATGTGCTCTTTAGAATCATGGAATAATTTAAGTTGGAAGGGACTTTTAAAAGTCATTTAGTCCAGTTCCCTGCTGTGATCAGAGACATCTTCCACCAGATCAGACTACTCAGAGCCCCATCTAGCCTGACCTTAAATGCTTTCAGGGATGGTGCATCTGCCACCTCTTTGGGCAACCTGTGCCTCGTTTTTTTGTTTCTTCTTACCACCAGTAGTCTGTAGCCTTAGCTTTTCTTCTTACTGGTGTGTCTGAAAAGTAGTTAATGGAGAAATTTTTAGCTAATAACTTCAAAAGTATTTGTTAATATAGTGAGTGATGATTATTTTTATCTTCATTCTCAAAACTTAAAAATACATACATCCATAAAGACATGCCTGACAAAGGCAAGATTTATAATATTTAACTTAGTAAGCAACAAATGACAGTAAGGCTTTTAGTAGCCTTACAGACCTTAAAGCAACAAGGCATGGCTGTTCCAAGGTACTGCCTTGAAAATCAAAATTCCATTTCTTCCTCCATGCTTTACAGAAGAAACCACGAAATTTATGACAATGCAAGGGGACACGCAACATACTTCTCTCCTGAGATGCTTTTCTACTATGTCTACAATGATTTAGTGAAGTCTTTGAGTCTTGGTGAGACCTTGGTAAAAGTGGGGTATTCTAGGAGGATAGAATCTTCTAGGAGGATCTCGTCTAGGTAGACGAGGTCCTGAGGGACATGGTTTAGTGTTTGATAGGAATGGTTGGACTCGATGATCCGGTGGGTCTCTTCTAACCTGGTAATTCTATGATTCTATGAACCTCTACCTCACTTGTTCAAATACTGTCACTGCTTTCTGGTAATGTAACACTTCAAAGAACAACTATGGAGTGGTCTATAGGTCTCCTATATAATCTGCTGGAGATTAGAAGGTTCAAAGTGCTGCTGCTTCATTTTAACCTGGAAAAAGTATTTAATTGAACACATTAAATTTGTTAAAATCTCTAGAGGGATGTTTTCTGTGCACTAGAGTTGCATTCCCTCTTATTTCCTGTGGTCCTGTGTGTCTTCTCTTCTTTTGCTCTTATCATTGCACTCTTATGTAGAATGCAAGCATTCATACTGACGTATATTTTTGTGTTTGAATGAGAGAATCTGCTATTTCTATCTCCATTTGCTAGACAAGGAGATGTGCTGGTCTGAGAAATCTCATACCAGTGAAGTGGAAAAGCAGCCTGTGTTTGTGGTATATGACTACTGGGATCTGAATGGTTCCTCTGCAGTATTCAAATTCCTGTTTTAAAATTACATTGTGACTAGTATCCAAACTGGAAAAAAAATTGTCATCATCTTCATTCTGAAATCTCACTCAGTACTGACTGACTTATGGGGTAGACTGGTAATGTGTGCAGTTTTAACTTAAAGATAATTGTTTCACTGTTTGCCTTGATGTTGCTGGTGTTTTGACAGTCTAATCCCCTGGATATTTTCTATTTAACGTAGAAGCAAAATGCTTAAACTTTGAATTTGGCAGAGTAATAATGCCACAAGAAATCTGTCTGCTTGAGCTTCTCCAGCATCTTCTCCATGGTAGATCACCAGGAATTCAGGAGGAGCACAGAGAGCCTAAATCTCTTATTGCTGCTTAAAAGATTTTTTTTCTGCAGTATTCCTTACTGCTGTGTTGTTGCTAAGAATACAACTATGGCTTTGTTGAATTCCATTGGCCCTGCAGATCTGTTTCTGAGTTTTTGCAGTTATGTGTTCCTCTAGAGCTGGAATTGGCTACAGAAACTTGGAGCAAAAGGCAACACTTGCTTGCTGGGAAGTTGTTATTCTCCTACCTATGAATTACCTATGAATGCTGTGAGTTCATGTTTGTTTGCCTCTATTAATGGATTTTAGGTATTGTAAAATCTTACAAATCGTGATGGAAATTTTTGGATGCAGTCCTGTAAATGATCCAGTAGACTGAGCTCAAACTATTAGGTGTTAGTAGTGGTATACATTTTCTTGGCATTAACTGGTGGAAGCGGTCACTATCCTCAAAAGTTGCCAGATATCTTCTATTTTATTTTTATTTTTAACTATTTCTGTAACTTAAGAAAAAGAGCAATGATATCTTTATCTTTATGAAAAGATGTTTCAGGTTGGTTCTGCAGTCAGTCACAGATGATGTCAGAGCTTCCCAAGAAAAGGCAAATCTCATCTGCCAGCCTCTAGCATATTTTTTGCTGTGTTATTATGGGAGCTTCCACCAAAATGTCTTCTTTATTTCTTGTCTGCCATTTTCTTTTTGTCTCCCACTCCTACAGTGATTTTTACTCCAGGAAGTTTTGGAATCTGTTTGAGAAGATGATGGGCCAATTATTCAGTGGGTTTGTTTGGGCTTCGGTTTGGTTTTACTTTTCATTTTTCCATGAAGTTTTAGGAAGGGTGTATGTGCATCTCTGTACCACTGTGGAACTGAAGTGTTATTGTCCTCAGTAGCCTGTCAACCTCTTTCTGTCAGTCCAAGCAGCGTGTCAGGATTCCTTAAGGTAAATCCTGTCCCCCTTTTTATTTATCATTTGCCTTTTGTTGTTTGGTGGAATAGATAAGTGTTCAGGATTACAGACATTACCTTTCTTTTCTATAATTTTACCTTGAATTGTAGGCTCATCACACAGTGGCAGATAAGGACATGGAGTTTTAGCTCACTGAACTGATCTCCAGAATTCTGATGGGGATACATCTTCATTTTTGAGTGCTTCAAAAGTGCTCTAGTTAGGAGTGGTGGAGACAGGTGGCTGTCTTTGACTGTTTCTAGTTAGAAAGCTTTTGGATGCTTTGAAATGAAACTGAGTGCACAGCATGGAAAAGACTTTTTTCTCAAGTAGTTGAGAATAACTTCCCTACAACTTGAGCATCCAGTTTTTAAGTTTGTGGCTCTGCATGTTCCAAGTCTTTCACAGCATCCATTAAAAATAGAATTTGAGTAAACTTCCAGCATTTTAAAAAATATTAGGTAACACAAAGCAATTTTTTTTTTTTTTTTTTTTTGCAGAGAACAACTAAATGCTTTCAGTTTTTTATATTTTTCATTTAGTACCACTAAAGATAGTGGATCTTTTCTCTTGTCTTTGCTAAACCAATTATGGTACTTGACTTCAGATGCTCTAATAAGAAGGTAGATCATGGAATGTTGCCAGTTTCTCATTTAAACTCCTCAAACTAACTGTGGTAATTTGTGCGACTTCAACACCAGCAAATACCACAGAAAGGTAAGTGGGAAACACAAAGTAATGGAGATACGCACGTTGCCATTTTAGTGCACTTGTAGTAAGGAACTAAAGAAACAACTTAATAGTATTACAGCTGCTTTGAACACGCTCTTCCATTTGAGGACCATCTGCTTTACAGATGGAGCCTGATTCTTTAGATATCTCAGCAATGTAACTAAGGCATTCTATTAGTCACTGCTGTGGTATTCCATGAGAAATTTTTTGTATTAGTTATCTGAAATTGTACTTCAGAATATATGTTCAAAAATAACATTTGATGAAACTGAATTTTTGCTGCTTCTTAGATTGCTCCATTCCTTGGGGAAGATCAGATTACTTGATGTTGGTAGCTGCTTTAATCCATTCCTGAAGTTCGAAGAATTTCTGACAGTTGGCATAGATATTGTTCCAGCTGTTGAGGTATGTTAAGTTTGCTGAATTTAATTCAAATTTGATTCTTGGGTATTTCAGAATGATTCAAAATTACTGTAAAAAAGTATGTTTAGTTAAGTACGTATCCTAGATATTTGTGTGTTAAATGAACTGTTGCCCTCCTGCTATGTCCTTTCCCATGAACAGGCTCTAAATGATAGTTCTGCCTTCATAATGCAGTTGTGAATCTTAAAACTGCAAAATTTTAGTAGCCCTCTTTTAATGTCATTTCAGGTGAGTCCTTGCATTTTAAAAGGCATAAACAAAAACTGAGCAGGCTTAAGCTTGGGTATGAGCCTCTAGTAAGTTGCATTCACTGACAGAAGGACATAATCAGTCATAGAATTACAGAATGGTTTGGGTTGGAAGGGACCTTTAAAGATCATCCAGTTCCACTCCCCACTGCTGTGGATGCCTCCAACCAGACCATGTTGCTCAAGACCCCTTTCAGCTTGGCTTTGAACACTTCCAGGGAGGGAGCATCCTCGGTTTCCCTGGGCAATCAGAATCTTCCCCCTTCCAGTTTTAAAGCCACTCTCCTTTGTCCTATCTTTGCATGCCCTTCTAAAAAGTCCCTCCCTAGCTTTCTTGTAGCATCAGTATATGTGGTGCTACCCAACCCTATTGGTCCCAAAGCCTTCTCTTCTCTAGGCTGTACTTGGTGACTTTTTCTTGGGAGTAAGGAGGCTTTTCAGTTTATTGCTACAACTATTATTGGACCTCCACAATCCTGCGGACAGATTTGTGAGCACTTTTGGAGTAAGTTGCTAATTTCCTCAACATAGTAAGGTGCATTAATTTTGTTATAGTCATACATTTTCTGTCTTTTGCTCTTGACCCGACTTTGTCAGTCCTAATAGCAATAATCAACCAAACAAAACAACAAAGAGGAATGAAAAGGTAAAGATACAGAAAGGAATGCATTTCTGACAGAAAAACCTTTGACCCCTTGAAAATCTTGACCACTTACAGTTTAAAATCAGGCTTTATTAATATAAGTGGCTGAGGATAACCTTCTCTAGCAACAGAGAAGTGTACGAGTACAGTAATACAGTTGACTTGAAAGTAACATTCTCTTATTTGCTGCAGTGTGGTTTACATGATAATGCATGGTATTTTGTTGTGGTCACCACATTTAGTCCACTAATAATCTATATTTTTGCATATATGCTTAGAGATAATAAAAGATATTCTTGGAAAAAATTTGAATCTGATAAATTACTTTTTAAAGCAAAGTTTTATCTAAAACAAAGAAACTCTGAGTGGACTCTATCTTGCTTAATTTGAAGGACAGGCATCAGTTGCCCACACATGATTGCTTCCTACCACATAAGAGACTGTACAACATTAATTTGGCATGACACAGGGTGTAAAGGAGACACATCCCACTGAATTGGCAGCCTGTCACATCTAAATTAGCAATAAATGGCCAGTAAATTTCCAGCTGAGATACATAGATCATGGGTGTCTACGTCTGGGGTTCCAAGTTCCAATTACAGTCAGTGGACGTTAAATGTAATGAAAGAAAAATTTGTTTCATGGTAAGGTGACTCCAGTGACTATAATGGGAGTCTAGGCAGCTGAAATTACAAGAACTGAATCTAACAATTAATTTGGGGGTATGGATAGTTAATATTTTGCTATCTAGTTTTCTTCTTGTGAAAATCAATTTAAATATACAACAACCAAAATCATTATTGGCAGAGTCTCAGAAAGGATACTTCTGTGTACATAAAGGAAAAATGTGAGTAATCCAGACCAGACAACAGGAGAGGGACTAGTCAGGTAGCTGCAATTTCTATCTACTAACTAGTTTTTCAGACTTTCTCCCATTACAAGGGAACAATAAGACAACTGATTTCTTGTCATCTAACACATTAGCAGAGCTTAATGTTAGGAACTGAACAGACTGCTGCTGTACAGGCCGAAATAGTTACTGTGAGGCCCATCTTGGGATCCCGGTATCCTCTGGGATACTTTGGTGTGTTGAGGGCACCTTGCAGTCTAGCCAGCAAATGTCCTTGGAATGACATGGAGTACAACTTCTGCATTTGCTCATCTGCTGGAATAAGCCTAGGCCCACCTCCAAAACAGAATTAATACGCCCTGATGTATTCAAGGTGACTCTTCTTTGAGCTGCTTCAGCACCATAACCTCCTGAATAAATTTGTCTTTAGGACAGCAGTTGCCTGCACTGATCTAAGGCTTCAGAATATCAGCCAGAGGGTTCTTACACTATTTAATGTCACTTTCTGACCTGAAAAATGGATCTGATAACTTAGTGGTAGAAACTGGAAACAGAAGAACAGGTAAAGTTCCGATTTAGCAGATCTTTTAGGCAAGATACCAAAATACTTTTTGAAATACATTGAAGCACAGACGATTCTTAGGTAGTCAGCTTCTTGAATAATACTTCATAGAAGGTTAAATAATTCCTTCTTTATTAATAAAAATAAGTTAATCCACTTTCTGCATATCTAAATGCTTTGGTTTTAGACCAAGTAGTTGAGTAAAATACTTCAGCTAACTTGAGGAAGTAGATGGATGTAATTGTGGAAAAAATAGGAGAGGAGCTGAAATGTTATATAATAAAGAATGAATGCCTACCGTTCATAATCTGTATGTTTCAGAGCAAAAATATGAACTGTAGAGCCATGAATATGAGAAAATAATGGAAATATGGTAATCTGGTTTTATGTTTTAATTGGGGTGGGTCTGCTCCAAGCAAAGTTTGGTATTTTCTTTGATTAGGTATTGTTCACTTATGCCTTTCAGTGTCTCGGTGTAAGGTAAACTGAGGGGTGAGGTACACTGAGGGAAATGCATAGTATTATGAACTAAGAAAAAGGAGCTGAGACAGTGTAAGCAAAGCAAGTTTCTTCTTGACTGGGTGTTTTTGTTGGCCATTGTTTCAGTCTGCTTGTAACACAGATAGTTTTGAGTATAATTAGCAGTGGTTATTTTATTGGAAGAGTTTAATTTGTCTACACTAAAAAAATAAAAAGGTAAAATTGGAATCAAGGGGGAATCTCCAATATGGGAAAATCCAAATATAATTTTATACTGCTGGTAAACCTGTTGGTGTATTGGAACAAACATAGTCTGAGACAAAAACAGAGGCTGGAAGAGTCCTGGAATTAAAAGACTGAAAATAGAAGTAGGGTTATGTTCTTATATTTCAGTGGATGCACAGAAATATGGCTGTTTGCTGTTTTTAACATCCATTCAAGACTTGTATATCTAAAGTCTAGTCGCAGTGACTACTTTAGCAGCATTTTTGTCCTAAAACTGCCTCTAGGGTTCAAACTCTACTTGAAACATACTTTGGTTCTGAAATTCTGAATAATGTTTTAGGACTATTTTTCCACTGCTGAGAAATACTTAGTCTAAATTGTTGTGTATGCATAACCTTTAACTTTGAGTCTTGCTGCCAAGTGTAGCTAGCATGTTACTCTGAACAACTATTCTTCAAACCCTTCTTTCTTTGAAAACATGATTCTGTATTGTGAAAAGACTACTGTTTTCTTCTTCTAAGTATTACAAGGGAGCAGAATATAGCCTTGCAGGTGTAATGGTTGCAATTAAAAATTCTTGATTATAACCACATAACACAAGTCTCTCTCTTGACTTTTTTGTAAACTGGAGGCCAAGAATAAAGCTACTGAAAAGTGAATCATGCGGTGGGGTGGGGTTGAACATTGATTACTTTTTCTAATTTATTGCATAGTCTCAGAAGCAAATGTGATTTTATATAAACAGAAATAACGTTATCTGCTTGGAGACTGTTGTGCATATCGGTTGCTTTATGAATACCTTTACAGTAGTGTTCAAGTGATTTTTTTTTTTTTAAATATTGTTTCTCATTGTTTCACGTTATATTTTTGCAGTATGACAATGCAACAGATATAACTACACTTTCCCTATATGCTCCATAGTGTTTTGTCTCTGCTGTCATTTTCACTTACCTGTTTTGAAGCCTGTCCCTGACTGAACGTTAGTAACAATTTTTGTTGCTTTCATGCTGAACCCTAGTGTCTTAGATCATCTTTATGGGGAAGTCAGCCCAGTTTTTTAATGAATATTCAAAATGTAAATGTAGCAAGTAGCATGCTGTTACTCTTATTTTTTGAGTGCTTAGTGTTTACAGATGTTGAGACTTTATTCTTCTGTATGTTGTACTGTGGTGTCATTTCTCCTCTTTGTTAGCTTGAGCACACGAATGATCAACAATGAATTTAAAGCCCTTACCTTGCTTTGATAACTGCTCAGGTGTGCGCCACTATGCTTTGCATTTACAGCAAGATTAAAACCTGAATCACTGCTGCAAAGCTGTTAGTGTGCTTGTAGCTTTCTAGTGTCTCTTGCCTTCTTTATGTTTCTGTGCTAGTAAGGAATGTCATTTTTTTTCCAAGTGAGCAAACTGCAAAGTTTCCTTGAGTCTTAAAAGAACTGGTGGAACTACTGAAGTATCAAATTCTCCAATTACTGATTTCAGGCTTATTTAAAAAAAAAAAAAGAAACCAAAAAAACCCCACAAATGTACAAAAAACCCCAAAAAAACCCCAAACCACCACATAATTTAGATATAAATTTTAACAGTTCTGTTGTTTCATGCTCTTGCCACATTTTGCAATACACTGTCAAGACAGTTGCACAGCATACTAAGAAAGCATAGAATTTTGGCAGTCAATAGTGGTTCCTTTTAGCTTCCAGCATCAGGAGAAACAAAAGCAATATAGGCTTATCCGGGTTCTTTAAAAATCATTTGTGAGACAATTGATTTGACACTTTGTTCTATTCAGGCTAATTTGTTGTGGGTTTTTTTAATGAACATTCTTCAGCTATCAAATCTCCAGTAAATTACTGCACATCTAAAATTTTTCTCTGCAACTGTGAGAGCTGGAAGTATGCACTATTTTTAAATTGTTGGTTTCGATTGTTTGATTTAATAACAAAGGGGTGGATGTTCAGCTGGTGTGAGTTTTCCTCAAGGGAATGAAGAGGTATCATTGATCATTCTGTAGATTTGAATTGTATTTGCTCTTTAAACTCACCTTGATCCTTGTTTTGGCTTTTTCTGTTTTTCTTATTCCAACAGAGCGTATACAAATGTGACTTCTTAAATCTTCAAATTCAGCAACCTCTCCAACTGGCACAAGATGCTATAGATGCCTTTCTTAAGCAACTGAAAAATCCCATTGATTCTCTGCCTGGAGAACTGTTCCATGTTGTAGTTTTCTCACTTCTCCTTTCTTACTTTCCATCACCTTATCAACGATGGATATGCTGCAAGAAGGCACATGAACTTCTCGTATTAAATGGCTTGTTGCTTGTAATAACTCCTGATTCATCTCATCAGAATCGCCGGGCTATGATGATGAAAAGCTGGAAAATTGCCATAGAGTCCTTGGGTTTTAAACGCTTCAAGTATTCCAAGTTTTCTCACATGCATCTGATGGCATTTAGGAAAACATCCCTGCAAACAACCAGTGACTTAGTTAGCAGGAACTACCCAGGAATGTTGTATATCCCCCAGGATTTCAACAGCGTAGAGGAGGAGGAGTATTCCAACAGTTCCTGCTATGTTCGATCAGATACAGAAGATGAACAACTAGCTTATGGTTTTATGGAGTTACCAGATGCTCCTTATGACTCAGACTCTGGAGAAAGCCAGTCTAGTTCAATTCCATTCTATGAGTTAGAAGATCCTATATTGCTTCTCAGTTAATGTAGTCATTGCAATGCCCTATCAGTCAAACCTCTTGCTTAACTAATTTTGCTATACTAACATGGGCTCAAGACACAAAAATGGTTTGCATAAAGAAAATGCAAAGGTTTACAGAGTTTGCTATTTTTTTCTACTTTTGAATTTTAAAATTTATTCTTATATGAAAGTGAAAAAACCCACAAGTTTTATGCAAATGACTCATGTCATAGCATAAATTGTTGTTATACTTTCTTTAGATTTGTATCACTATTTTTTTTCCAGGAAGGTACCATTCTTTTCTTTAGTGCTGTGACGTGTGAATTCTATTTAATTTGCTCAATGTTGTTTCAATATTTTAACTCAGTGTGGTTGAACTTAAGGCACTGGAGTTGGTGGGCTTCTGAGAAGAGTATGTAGGAAGAAATAATTTGCACTTTAATGTGCAGATAGGTTAAGACACTTGATTACACACATCCCTTCAAAATTATGGAACAAAAATTTTTTCCAGAATTTGTTTCACTCTGGTTAAGCCTGGGCTGGAGAAACTAATGCTTGCACATTTTGATTTTGTTTATTGTAGCCCTCTTGAGATAACACCAAATCGAGATAATGCCACAACACTGGAATATATTCATCCAAAGTTATACAGACTGTGTAATTTCATCGCATAAATACTAGTTAGACATGAGATTTCTGAGGAAGTTATCTCTCCCAGAGGAGTATGGTACGTCTAGACAATTACGTTTCACTTCAAAGCTGGAACATGGTTTTGCAATTTTGTAAGTGTACAAGCACGAACGTGTATCAATATTTCCCAAGTGATGGGATTCTGTATTCTCTTCAAGCTGTGTTTTATGGGGGACAGGGTGGGTTTTGTCATCTTTTAAAGTAAATTATTTATGCATTTTAAAAACAAATGTTTTTTCTTTAGTTGTCCTTATTTGTAGACCTCCCAAGTTATACAGTAACTACAGATCCATTTTGTAAAAAAGGAAATAATTACACAAGCTTTTCAAAGATACACATTTGCACAAAGCCATGTATTCAGACCACACAAGCGAAGGTAACGTATACTCTTTGTTTGTTTACTTGGATCCAAAAATCCTCTGTCGAGTTACATAAAAGCTCCATAGCTGTCTGAAGATTGGTCTGCATTGTAAGGAGGTGGAACGGAATTGTTTCGTGTCTATTAAAGTTTGTTTGTTTTTTTTTTAATTAAAAATCTGTGAAGTTTTGCAGGAAAAAACCAGTTCTGTTCAGTGGTAAAACCAGAGGAGTCAGTATTAGTTTAGCTTAGGTTTCTCTCCCTTTGCAAATAATGGCCAGGGTTTTCAAATTTCTATGCTAGGCTGTTAAATCTATATATAAGTGCCTAATAAATTATTGGGACTAGGTGCCACATATGGTTTTAAGACCGACTTCAAAATGGTCAAAAATACTAATATATAGTTTCACAGATGGTCGTAATGAAATATACCTTACACCATATTAACCTTCCGTGTTTTGTTTTCAATACAGAAGTAACCAGATAAACTGAAGTTGTAGTGTGGGTTGTACTGTGTTTGCTACAAAACCAAAACTCACTCCCTCAATTTTGAAGTTTTGCACTGAATTGACCTATTTTTCTTTTATACTGTTTCCTACTAAGAGTCATCCTGCATTGGTCTGACTAACACTCATACGTGAATTGGACTCCAATGTTTTATTCTTAAATAGAAGTTGTTATGTCTCAATTCTTAAAGCATCCCCTAATAATTATTCAAATTAGTTATTCAATCTCAATGAGTAATTATATACAAATCAAGCCATTACATTCTTATGTGTTTAAAAAAATTGAAAAATTAAGTTTACACATGTAAGTATCACGACTGATTTTTAAAAAACTTTTTACAGAGAATACTTCTCCAATGAATACACAAAGCCTTTGAATTTGGCTGTGTCAGCATTTGCATCTAATGATTTACCACTTCACTTTCACTAAGATATTTGTCATTTACAGCCTTTTTTCTTCCCAGTTAACCACTGACTCCAGTAGTGCTCAAGTTAAAGCTAAAATATTTGTGTTATAAACTCAGTTGTTTATGGAAACTGAATCTGTGCATACTTCAAAGTGTACCTAACATTTTAATGGGTACTCCTTTAAAAAAAAAAAAAAAAAAACAGTTGCGTACCAGATAACTTGTATGGTGGCATTGGTTAATGTAAATTGGTTTGTGAATCAAAAAGAATTCAGGCCAAGAGATATCCCTCCCCCAAATAGCTTGAGATATTAACATTTAAAATTTAAGCCTTTTTGGCAGGCTGGTGACACCATTGTATGTGTGGTTTAGGGACCTGAGGTTCATAATAGCACAGTTTTCTTGCTGCTCATTCTGACTACCTGAAGTGTTCTTTTTTTTTTTTTTTTTAAACAAGGGACATAGATTGTTGTGAAGGAGGAAAGTGCGATTTACATAAATTACTTATATCTCCATGAACAATAAATTGCTGATATCAGGAGATGTTGGATATTTGGCTTTGGTGCAAGAAGAAAGTTTCCATGTTATGGAATGTTTGAAAATTATGACCTTGCAAGAGATCTCGTTCTCAAGGTGCTGGAGAGGAAAAGAAAAAGTGTATTCACGTTTTTGTTGTCTTTATGTCACTACTTTTTGTGAATAAAGCACATTTATTAAAAAAAAAGAAAAAGAAAAAACTGCAAACTTTTCAAAAGTGTTTCTTTGAGGTGGAGATTTTTTTTTTCCCCATGCAGTCAAGTTTTTGCTGAAATCCAGTGAAACCACTGCATAGTTATTTTTCTTTATGTCAAGGAAATAGTTGTGCTTGGATTATTTTATAAACTGAATTATATAGTAAAGATGTTAAATTTGGTAGTTCAGTTTCAGCTTCTACGTCTTAGTTATGGCCTTTCATTTACAGAAGGGGTTTTGGAGTTCCCCTGTTCTATCCTGTATCATGTTTATTTGCTTGCATGCTTTTAGGATATGACCACTTTCTAAAGCAGTTCCTCTCTTCTTTCTCTAGACGTTTTTAATTTCTCCTTTGTAGCACATGTTGTACATTGGCCCTTGGGGGGGCCTGTATTTTTCTACATGGTGATTTTGAGCACTAGGGGTGTTGGGAAAATGGAGAAAAAACAAAACAAAATAAAAACCTGAAAATGCAAGGCTCTTACTCAGATCCGGATTCTAAGAAAATGAGATTTTAGTGGAACTGATGTGCGTCCCTATTGCTGCAAAGCCTAGCTGATCTATTCTGATCTCTTAGTTGACAGTGAAGATCAGAAAATGTAATTTTACAGCTGTTCTCCATATTACTTCCTAAAGAATCTTTGACCTTTTCTTCTTCAGGGAGACATGCTGGCTTGCCTTTAAAACTTTCCTCAGTTCATAGTTTTGTACCTGCAGAATAGCAGGAAGGTGTTTTTAGAAGGGCCACATGTCACAAACTTGCACAGAAACTTAGCTGGTTTTACTTTTTAAGTAAAATAGTCCCAGATAAGTTCAGCAAATAGTTGCTTGAAGAGTGTTGCCAAATCACAGTTGTACAGATACAGGACCAAGTGTTGTCCATGATGGTGATAAAGCATCTGAAGCAGGTGATGGTTACAGAGCAACTGATATTTCTGCTGTTCTGCCTGTTAAAGGGAAACCTCTTCACTTTTTTTACCCTAAGTAACTCTTGGGCCTGTTGGTCAGTTTTATATAAAATTTGAAGAAGGGTAAGGATTTTGGAGACAACTGAGGTTCTTATGAATCAGTTGTCTAAGTAATTGAGGTGGGAAAGACAGACTGTCAAAGTTGAGGTGTTTTGAACATCTTGCTGCTGCTGGTCTGTACTAGTGATTGAGTAAGCGGGTATAGGGGCTGGTTGTGATGAAGGAATTACAGAAACAAAAACATAAATCTGCAGCAGGCTGGCCCTCTTGCAGTTCAAAAAGCTCCTTTGCAGCAGCTGTCTAAATTTCTATCAAACTCAAACTCCTATTCCTTTGTCTGTAAGCAGTAGCACTTTTAGAATCTAGAAACTGCCTGCTCCTGACCAGCTGCACGCAAGGGGCAATTCAAAACATTAATTTCCAACACAGATGTTATGAAACACTGATGGTCAAGGAAGTGCAACTTCTATATAATGTGAGGGTGGTGAAAGCTTTTGGAAGCACAGTTTTCAGGAATGGTGGTTAAGTCCTGGGCCAGGGTCCACTCCGCACAAAGGCTCAAACACTACCTTCATACTTCTGTGTCCCATGTCTTGGCTGACAGTGTTGATAGGCTGGGAGTTTGGTCTTTTTCTATTCTTCCAGCCTATTAACCTTGAAATTTTTGCATGTGGAGGGAAGAATGTACTTTCACTCTTGCTTATTGTCTAGCTGCTTCTGAATTCCCTGAGGGCAAAAGAGTTGTGGGGCTGGAGTATAAAGATCAAATCATAGTTTAGGTTGGAAGAGACCTTAAACATCATTGAGTTCCAACACCCCTGCCATAGGCAGGTACACCTCCCACTCGATCAGGCTCCCCAAGGCCCCATCCAACCTGGCCTTGAACACCTCCAGGGATGGAGCAGCCACAGCTTCCCTGGGCAACCTTGATGCCAGTGCCTCACCACTTTCATTGTGAAGAAATTCCTCCTTATGTCTAGTCTAATTCTTCCCCTCCAGTATTTATACCCATTGTCCCTCATCCTATTACTACAAGCCTTTGTAAACGCTCCCTCCCCAGCTTTCTTGTAGCCCCTTCAGGTACTGAAAGGCTGCTATAAGCACTCCTGAGGGACACCCCTTGTCACAAATCACCATCTGAACATTAAGCCATTGACCACTACTCTCTGAATACGACCATCCAACTAGTTTCTTATCCACTGAACAGTCCACTCATCAGATTTGAATCTCTCTACAGAGAAGGATGTTGTGAGGGACTGTGTTAAAGGTCTTACAGAAATACAGATAGATTACATCTCTTTGTTTACCCATGTCCACCTCTGTGGTTACCCCATTGTAGAAAGCGTCTATCAGACCGGATTTGCTCCTGGTGAAGCGGCTCTGGCTCCTCTCTAATCACCTCTGTCCTAGCACAGCTTCTAGGAGGAGCTGTTCCATGACTTTCCCAGGCACAGAGGTGAGGCTGACAGGTCGGTAGTTCCCAGGGTTGTCTTTTCTACTTTTTCAAACATGGGGGCAATGCTACCCTTCTTCCAGTCACCAGGGACTTCTGATTGCCATGACTTTTCAAATGTCGTGGCTTGGCCGCCCCCTCAGCCAACTTCCTCGGGTCTCTGGGATGCAGCTCATCAGGTCCCATCATCATAGAATCATAGAATCACCAGGTTGGAAGAGACCCACTGGATCATCGAGTCCAACCATTCCCATCAAACACTAACCCATGTCCCTCAGCACCTCATTCACCAACACCTTAAACACCTCCAGGGAAGGTGACTCAGCCACCTCCCTGGGCAGCCTCTGACAGTGTCCAGTGACCCTTTCTGTGAAGAATTTTTTCCTAATGTCCAGCCTGACCCTCCCCTGGTGGAGCTTGAGGCAATTCCCTCTCGTCCTGTCCCTTCGGAGAAGAGCCCAGCTCCCTCCTCTCCACAACCTCCTCTCAGGGAGTTGCAGAGAGCAATGAGGTCTCCTCTCAGCCTCTTCTCCAGGATGAACACCCCCAGCTCTCTCAGCCTGTTCTCCAGCCCCTTCCCCAGCTTCGTTGCTCTTCTCTGGACTCGCTCCAGAGCCTCAACCCACGGGTCGCTGCAGCCCGGCCCTGCCTGAAGGGCGTTCGGTCCCTCCGACTCCGAACCGAGCCCTAAGGTGCTGATTTGCGGTACTTTCGCTGTGGATCGTATAAATGTCCAGGAGCACTGCCACGGCCCCACCCGGTCCCGCCGGCTCCGATGCCGGTGACTTCCTACACTAAGACGCTGCTCCGAGCTCGGGGAGGAAGGCGGCGCAGAGCTGGGGAAAGAGAGTACCCCCGACTCCTTCCCGTTTTCCCGGCCGGCCGGCCCGCAGGGCTCTGCGCCCGCAGCGCCGTTCGGGTGGCGGCGGCGCTTGGGCCTCGCGGCGCCCCGTAGCCTCGCCCCGCCGCGCGCGCCGGTGAGGGCGGGGGCTGCGGGGACGGCGAGGTGAGTGCGGGGCGGGCGCGGGGCCCGAGCGGCAGCGGCCGCGGGGAGCGGGCAGGGCCGACCCCGGCCGGGACAGGGACCTCCCATTACACCAGGCGCCCCAGGCCCCGTCCAGCCTGGCCACGAACACCTCCAGGGATGGGGCACCCGCGGCTTCCCCGGGCAACCCCTGCCAGGGCCTCGCCGCTCTCATGGTGAAGAAACTCCTTATGTCCAGTCTAAATCTGCCCTTTCCAATTTAAAGCCGTTTCCTGTCGTCCTATCAGTGCATGCGCGTTTACCCTTCCCCAGCTTTCCTGCGGCCCCTTCAGGGGAGAGACTGGAAGGTCTCTGTTAGGTCTTGAGGCATTCTCCAGGCTGAACAAGCCCAACTCCCTCAGCCTGGCCTCGTAGGGAAGGTGCTTCCGCTTTGATCATCTTTGTGGCCTCCTCTGGACCCGTTCCAACAGTTCCAAATCCTTCTTGTGTTGAGGATTCCAGAACTGGACACAGTACTCCAGAAGAGGTGTCACAAGAGAAGAGTGGAGGGGCAGAATCACGTCCCTCTCCTTGCTGGCCACGCTTCTTTCTTTAGATGTAGCCCAGGATACAGTTGGGCTTCCGGGCTTCAGACACCTGTCCCTGGCAGCTGGTGCTTCAGACACGGCCTCTCCGTTTGTCCAACACCACTAGCCTGAAATGTGGATGTGCTGAGAACAGTGGAGAACTGACAGAGTCGCTCAGCTGAGTCTTACACTTCCTGTCTTAATATGTAAATGAATTTTTGCTTTAAAAACTTTCATAGACTTTTTAACTTTTGAGTGATGCCCAGCAACAGGAGCAGGGACAGTGGACACAAACTGGAGCACACGATGTTCCAGTTGAATATTTGCTAAAAATTCTTTACTTTGAGGGTGACAGAGCATTGGAACAGGCTGCCCACAGAGGCTGTGGAATCTCCTCCTCTGAAGATACGCAAAACCTGCCTGGGTATGATCCTATGCAACCTGATATAGGTGAACCTGCTTTAGCAGCGGGATTGGACTAAATGATCCTCAGTGGTCTCTTCCAACCCCTGCCATTCTGTGATTCTGTGTGATTCTGTGAGTAAAGCTGAAGGGAAGTGCATCCAGTATTTTAGACAGGCCTCACCTGGACTGTTGACTGTGTTGAACTACTGAACTGTCTTTGGCTTTTGTTCTTTTGTCTACAAATTATGATGAAAACTATTTTGGGAATGCTGTTCCTTTACATGGAGAAAAACTATTGGATAGTTAAGTCTCCAAATCTATAGTTGGACTCCAGGTTTTGCTTAAAAGTGCGTTTGCAGAAGTTGTTGAATATTTATGAGTGCATTACTGTGCTTGTTTTGGAGCTGAATGTGATTTGTTCAGATATGTGACCGAGATGTTGGAACCCGAAACTTAAGGGCCATTAGTTTAAAAACCAAACAACTCCGAGCATTCTTTCTCTAAATAGCCAAAGCCTTACACAAAATTAGTAACAAATAGATGTGTTTTAAAGAGTAAATTTGATACCAAAAGTTTTCATTAAAATTGTCTGAATTTTTATTTCTTTTATTTGGAAATGTTTATATGATGGGATATATTTACTATAAAAATGCTGCCTTTTCCTTTTTTCACAAAAAAGTTGAACATGTGTTTTGGTTAGGAAAAAAACCTAATGATTAATAGTGTGGTTTAGTAGCATGCCTTTTTCTTAACTGTCTAGAAGATCATGAAGAGGAGGTTGCATGCATGGATGGAGCTTTCATGTTGTGAATACTTTGTGCTTGTGCAGACTCGGTGTCTTCTCAGAAGAGGCGTGTTCCTCACCCCGGCACAACACTTGGGGCAGCAGCAGAGGAGCTTCTCTTCCTTATTTCTCCCAGTGCAGTGGACACAAAACTGCTTAGCATGAGCTGAAACGGAGCAGTTTTCTGTGAGTGGCTGCTTGTCTGCAAGAGTTTGCTGGTGTAACAATCATACCAGAAAATAGTTTGCTAGTGACACTAGCAATATTTTCAGCCAGGTATTAGGCAGGGCCTTCTGCCCTTTGTGTGTAACAGCCGACCAGCTGACTTCCATGAGACTGTTGTCTTAGGGAATATGTGCAGTGTTAGCTCCTTGACTTGGAAGGGTTCCAGAAAAGCTCAGGAATCAAGGTAACAGGGATGGCAGATGTGCTTTGGCATAGCAGTAGTCATGTATCAGCATTGTGAGTTGGTAGAAGATGTGAAATCATCCCTCTATACTCGATGATCTTAAAGGTGTTTTCCAATCTAGCTGACTGTGATTCTGTTCATGGCTTGAACCAGGGATAACTGGGAGGGGAAGGGCATCTGTAGGGGTTGAAATAAATGGCTCATGTTGTCCATGAAGCAAATGTTGATTGTAGTAGGAGAGAGAGAGAGAGTGTGGACAGTGCTATGAGACCTGATATATTGCAGCCTGGAATATGATAGCTAACATTGGGCTTTGTTATCTGTATGAAGTAGAAACAGATGAAAGGCTAAGAGAAACAGTGAGTGTATTGACAAGTGAGGGGAGAAATATTATGAGATCTTAAGCATCAAAGCAACTCAGAATTAAGTTCATATGTACTAAGCAATAATAGTGAATGGTATGAAAAGGCATAGTCGAAATCCAGTGGACTAACTTGCAAGAACATTGTGTAGTATCCATTTGCTTTAAGCATATTCTGTTTCAATTAAACAGATTTTTAATGCACAGTTCCTTCTAATGTAGTATCTGCAATGTTGTTAGGTATTTTGCAGAATTTGAAAACATATGTTATCAAACTTAAATATTTGTCTAGACAAGAAGATTACTTAGGCCTAGTTTGTCTCTACATCAGTTACTTAAGCTGGTTTTACACTGGGCATCAGTCTTCAAATCAGCTAAAGCTTATGGGAAAATCAGTAAATTCACCTTTTCTTTTGTTTTTCAGTGGTTTAAAACAATGAGAATTTAAAAATAGAGAGAGAATAATGTCTTAAATTTTGAGTTTTGGTCAGAGTGTCCTTTCATACTTCTCCAAGCATTATAAATGAAAGCAGGGAATGATAACCTAGCTCTGCATGTTCTTGAGGCACTGGCTGCTCTCTCATACTATTTACTCTTCAGAAGTCTTGCTAGGATGGGTGATTAGGTAACTACTGCCAAAATGGCAGAGGCTACATATGAGTCTCCTTACTTGTTGAAGACTCTGCCCCTGACCTGTATAATCATTCTCTGAAATAAACTTTTCATTAATAATACAAATTGTACATAAATATAAACACTGCACAGGGTTTCATTAAGTAAGGGAATTTGGACAGCTGGTTGTTCTGAGACTTTTTGCCATTTGTGACACTACTTAAGAAAATTAAAGACAAAAAATGATTCTCTCGTTTCTGTATTTTTTAGTGATCCACCTGTTGTGTTCTGCCTTATATTCTCTAGAGGCCTAAGTAGCTCTGTTTTATTTGTTAATGACTCCTGGTGTAGAGTTCCTAGGCACAAAAGAATAAAAAATCAGAAGTACATGTGGTTCTCTTTACATGTAGTTTCATAGAAAGCTGCTTGTATGAGTAATTCCTATCAGTTATCTTAGTCGCCACACATTTTACAGATAGAGCAGAGTTGTGACTTTAAAGTAGATAAGTAGAACAGTATGTAAGTGCAGTGAAATGGGGATTTTCATGGAAGTAGAATTTCCTCAATAATTTTATTGTCCTAATAATAGCAATTAGTAGTATTGTTTATGTGTACATTCTGTAAGATTAAACACAATTGGTCCTCGTGTGTCAAGAGTGCGCTCAGACCAGGAAGAAGCTTATCCTGTAAAATACTAGTAATCTCCAGCAAGGGCTGCCTAGGCACATCTTCTTACAAAATTCTCCTAAATATACTTTGTGTTCCTATAATACATTAAAAAGAAAAACACATCGCTCAAATGGATCTGACTAGATCCTGTATTCTAAATATAATCTTTATCCCAATCATTTTGTGTGTTTTTTCTGGGATGGGGGGAGGCAGGGGGCTGTGAAGTGGCATGGAAGGGTGAAAATGAAGGCTTATATTTTCACATTGAGAAAAGTCTCTGGAAGTGTTGCCAGAGCAGTTGATAAATCTGTGTCTGCTCCCCTTGGGTGAAATGGAGATAATGGTAATATCCTTTTTCATTATCTACTGTGGGTTAAGCTCATTAACTGATGATGAAATTCTTTTTGTCAATCCTGTAGCTATTTGACTACTAAAAAGAAGTCTTGCACTGCATACTGAAAAGGTTTAGTGAAAAGTGATAACTTAGCAAATGTAATGACTAAGTAAAACGTTTTAAAACAATATTAAGCAATTTTAGAAAGTAATGAATGTTATAGGAATATTTTGGATAGTCATGGATGCCTCAGAGAGAGAGGTAATGGATGGGTTTTGTGGGAAAACTGCACAGGCCAGGTTGCGTTTACCTTTTCTTCTCATTCAAATTATGAAATTTATGCAGAACCCATTTTATGTTGTTTTTAATAATGACCCTAATTTGAGTGACCTTTAACAACACACTTACTAGGTCTTTATTATATGTTTTTTAATTTAGATACTAAACTGCTTGGTGAGAAAGAATGTGTCGTGTTTATGCTGTGTATGATTAAAAGGAATTATTTGGCATTAAAACTTTTTAAATTTTTCTTCTAGGACTTGAGTGATTCTGGACCACTGAAATTATGTTACTGAAATGATATTACAGAAGGCAGCGATTGCATCGTGTTTGTTGGATGAAACCTAAGTATTTACTTTCAGTCAAGTGGGTAAAACCCCCTAACTGCTGTTTACATGTGTAGGTCACTACGTTACTGTGTTAGTCATTGTCTCTATGCAGCAATGGCAAGACTAGAAGAAGCCAACAAAGAACTGAACATGCATTCATCGATCAGATACCTTGGCTACCTTGCCAGAATCAACCTGCTGGTTGCCATTTGCATGGGCCTTTATGTCAGATGGGAAAAAACTGCAGATGCACTGATTTTGGTAATTTTTATTTTGGGGCTTTTTGTTCTTGGAATTGCCAGCATACTGTACTACTATTTTTCAATGGAAACAGCAAGTTTGAGTCTTTCAAATCTTTGGTTTGGTTTTTTGCTTGGCCTTCTCTGTTTTCTTAATAATTCTACTTTCAAAACAGATGTGAAAGAAGAAGCTACTAAGTATTTGCTCCTCTCTGCTATTGTTCTAAGGATATTGTGTGCTTTCATTGAGAGGATTTGTGGTTGTATCCATCATCGACCAACGCTCCTGACAACAGTTGAATTTTTGGAGTTAGTTGGATTTGCAATTGCTAGCACAACTATGCTGGTAGAAAAATCTATGAGTATCATTCTGTTGGTCATAGCTTTGGCCATGTTGATTATTGATTTACGTATGAAGTCTTTTTTGGCAATTCCAAATCTGGCAATTTTTGGAGCCATTGCATCTTCACTCTTTTTTCCATCACTGAAAATCCCCACAAACCCTTTTGCCTTGGCATGTTTCTTCAGCTGCCTGATTTCAGATCCCCTTCTCGACGTTTACTTCAGTGGACTTTCAGTTACTGAACGATGGCAACCTTACTTGTACCGTGGTAAAATTTGCAGAAGGCTTTCTGTCATCTCAGTTGCAGTCATTGAACTGATATTTTTCATTCTTGCAGCTTTTAAACTATGGGATTTGGATCTTTGGTATTTTGTGATACCTGGGTTTTCTATTTTTGGAATTTTCTGGATGATCTGTCATGTGATCTTTTTTATAACTCTTTGGGGATTTCACACGAAACTAAATGACTGTCACAAGGTATACTATACTCACCGTGCAGAAAACAACAGCCTGGACAGAGTTATGGCATCTAAAGGAATGCGTCACTTCTGTTTAATTTCAGAACAACTCGTATTTTTCAGCCTTGTGGCAACTGCTGTTTTGGGGGCCGTTTCTTGGCAGGTAAATAATAATCTCTTTATCTCCACCTTCCTATTGAAAATGTTCCTGAGAATTGGCTCCTTAAAATTCCTGTGACTTTTGATGGTGTGCTGTGGCTCAGGAATTCAAAGTTGGTACCCTTGTTTTCGAGTGGAGGAACTCCTTCGCGTGGTGGAGGAGTTAAGGGAAGAGGTTAAGAGGCTGAGGACCATCAGGGAATGTGAGAGGGAGATAGACATGTGGAGCCGTGCCCTCTCACTCCCTCAGCAACCTGTTGCACCTGGTGTAACTGATAACCACCCACCTGCACGCTGCAGGCTTGGGACTAAAAGGGATGGGGGATGGCAGCAGGTTCCTTCCAGGGGGAGGAAGCCTGCTCCCCATAAGCAGTCAGCAACACCCGAGATCCCCCTGGCGAACAAGTACCGGGTGCTCCAGGAGGAAACCAGTCCTGAGGATGGTGGTCATCATAGCCTAGAATCTTTTCCTAGGCCACACCGTCCTCAGAAGAAAATCACGACCTCCTCAACTAAGAAGAAGAGGAGGGTGATTGTTGTAGGGGACTCCCTCCTCAAAGGAGTGGAGGGACCCATTTGCAGACCTGACCCGCTCCACAGGGAGGTCTGCTGCCTGCCAGGGGCATCAGGGAGGGAAGTAGCTGGGAAACTCCCCTCCCTGATCCATGAGACGGACTACTACCCTCTGGTAGTAGTCCAGACTGGTAATGATGGCCTAGCAAACAGAAAAGCTAAGGACATCAAAAAAGACTTCAGGGCCCTTGGGAAGACAATGGAGGGCTCAGGGACACAGGTGGTGTTCTGCTCCATCCCCAGGATACATGGAGAAGAACTGCAGAATACTAAGAAGGACTCAATTAATGCCTGGCTCCGAACCTGGTGCGAGGAAAAGGGCTTTGGGTTCTTTGACCATGGAGTGGTTCGTGCACCCCCTGACATGGGTGCAAAGGTTGGGACACGTGGGTCTCCTAGTGGGGCTAAGGCCCTTGCTAAAAACTTAGCTAATCTCATAAATCGAGCTTTAAACTAGGTGTGAAGGGGGAGGGGATTGAGTCCAGTCTAGACAACTGCGTGCCTGGATGTGGGCCACTGGAGTTTAGGAGGGGGCGTGCTGGTGAGGACCACCAGTGCGTCACCACACAGGAAGTGGGGGAGAATGCAGCCTCGCTCAACAAGGGAGATATAGATATTCTGGCATCAACTACTCCAGTTAATAGGCAATTGGGAACAAGCACTGTCCCCTCTAGGAGGGCCGCAGGCTCAGCTACTCAGCTGAAGTGCATTTACACCAATGCACGCAGCTTGGGGAATAAGTTGGAAGAGCTGGAAGCCGTTGTAGGGCAAGGTGCCTATGATGTCGTTGCCCTCACGGAAACGTGGTGGGATGACTCTTATAACTGGAGTTCAGGTATGGTGGGGTATAAACTCTTCAGGAAGGATAGAAAGGGTAGGAGAGGGGGTGGAGTAGCCCTCTTTGTAAGGGAGGACTTGGACACCTCTGAGATGGACTGTGGTGATGAGGAGATTGAGTGCCTGTGGGTTAAGATCAAGGGAGCCCATAAGAAGGGAGACTTTGTGATGGGAGTCTGTTACAGGCCACCCAGCCAAGGAGAAGCAGCTGATGAGCTCTTCTTTAAACAGCTGGGGTCAATCTCCAAGTCAGTGCCTCTTGTCCTTGTGGGAGACTTCAATCTCCCTGATATCTGCTGGAAGTACAACACAGCAGAAAGGAAGCAGTCTAGGAGGTTCCTGGAGTGTATGGAAGATACACTCCTTGCACAGCTGGTTAATGAACCTACGAGGGAAGGTGCCCTCCTGGACTTGTTGTTTGTAAACAGAGAGGGGCTTGTGGGGGATGTGAGAGTAGGGGGTCGCCTAGGTCTTAATGATCACGAGATGATAGGGTTTTCTGTCCTAGGTGAAGTGAAGAGGGTGCTAAGCAGGACGGTAGCACTAAATTTTCAGAGGGCAGACTTTGAACTGTTTAGAAGGCTGGTTGGCAAAGTCTCCTGGGAGACAGCACTTGAGGGCAAGGGAGCCCATGAGGGCTGGGAGCTCTTCAAGAAGGATATCTTGACAGCTCAGGAGAAAGCCATCCCCGTGTTCTGGAAAAAAGGCCGGCAGGGGAAAAAACCAGCTTGGTTGAGTAGGGAAATCTTGAGTGAAATTAGGAAAAAAAAAAGGAATATTTGTAAGCTCTGGAAGGGGGGACAGGCCTCTTGGGGGGACTACAGGAGGGAAGCGAGGCTATGTAGGGAAAAAATCAGAGGGGCTAAGGATGAGCTAGAGATCAGATTTGCTAAGTCTGTTAAAGACAATAAAAATTCTTTCTATAAGTATATGAACAGTAAAAGGAGGACAAGGGAGACCATACAGTCCCTTTTGGACTCAGAGGGAAGAGCAGTGACAGGGGACGAGGAGAAGGCTGAGGTACTTAATGCCTTCTTTGCCTCAGTCTTTAATTGTAAAGAAAGCTGTTCCCTCTGTGTAGATACCCCGGAAACAGAGGAGCAATATGAGGCTCCCATAGTCCAAGAGGAGGTGGTCGGAGCCCTGCTCGGCCAGCTGGACACCCACAAGTCTATGGGGCCAGATGGGATACATCCTAGGGTATTGAGGGAGCTGGCGGATGTACTGGCCAAACCCCTTTCCATCATCTTCCAGCAGTCCTCGAAGACTGGGGAGGTACCTCTGGACTGGAGGCTGGCTGATGTAGTGTCCATCTACAAGAAGGGTAGCAGGGAGGATCCGGGAAACTACAGGCCAGTCAGTCTGACCTCAGTGCCAGGGAAAGTCATGGAACAGGTGATCTTGAGTGCTATCATGAAGCACTTACAAGAGAACCGGGTGATCAGGCCCAGTCGACACAGGTTTACCAGAGGCAGGTCCTGCCAAACCAACCTGATCGCCTTCTATGACAAAGTCACTTGGCTGATGGATGAGGGAAAGGCTGTGGATGTGGTCTTTCTGGACTTCAGTAAAGCCTTTGACAGAGTTTCTCACAGCATTCTGCTGCGGAAACTGTCAGCCTCTGGCCTGGACAGACGCACACTCTCCTGGGTAGAAAACTGGCTGGATGGCCGGGCCCAGAGAGTGGTGGTAAATGGTGTTAAGTCCAGCTGGAGGCCAGTGACAAGTGGGGTTCCCCAGGGCTCAGTGCTACGTCCAGTCCTGTTCAATGTCTTCATCAATGACCTGGATGAGGGCATTGAGGGTACCCTTAGCAAGTTTGCAGATGACACAAAGCTGTGTGCAAGTGTCGATCTGCTGGAGGATAGGGAGGCTCTGCAAAGGGACCTAAACAGGCTGGACCGCTGGGCAGTGTCCCAACGGCATGAGGTTTAACACGGCCAAATGCCGGGTCCTGCACTTGGGGCACAACAACCCTGTGCAGAGCTACAGACTGGGAGAAGCCTGGCTGGAAAACTGCCAGGAGGAGAGGGACCTGGGGGTGTTGGTCGACAGCCGACTGAACATGAGCCAGCAGTGTGCCCAGGTGGCCAAGAAGGCCAATGGCATCCTGGCTTGTATCAGAAACGGTGTGACCAGCAGGTCCAGGGAGGTGATTCTCCCTCTGTACTCAGCACTGGTGAGGCCGCTCCTTGAATCCTGTGTTCATTTCTGGGCCCCTCAGCACAAGAAGGATGTTGAGGCTCTGGAGCAAGTCCAGAGAAGAGCGACGAGGCTGGTGAAGGGGCTGGAGAACAGACCCTATGAGGAGCGGCTGAGAGAGCTGGGGTTGTTTAGCCTGGAGAAGAGGAGGCTGAGAGGAGACCTCATTACTCTCTACAAGTTCCTGAAAGGAGGTTGTGGAGAGGAGGGAGCTGGCCTCTTCTCCCAAGTGACAGGGGACAGGACAAGAGGGAATGGCCTCAAGCTCCGCCAGGGTAGATTTAGGCTGGAGATTAGGAGGAGGTTTTTCACACAGAGGGTCATTGGGCATTGGAATAGGCTGCCCAGGGAGGTGGTTGATTCACCTTCCCTGGAGGTGTTTAAGACACGGGTGGATGAGGTCTTGAGCGACTTGGTTTAGTGTTAGATAGGAATGGTTGGACTTGATGATCCGATGGGTCCCTTCCAACCTGGTTGTTCTGTGATTTTGTTTTCTTCAGCGTGTGCTTCGAATTTAACACTTTCTGCTGCCTTGGCTGTGACTTGGTAAGGCTGCCAGAACCAGCTATGTGCAAAAGTGTTTTATGTTAAAAGTAGTGTGCAAAGTATTTTATGTTTACCTTCTCAGTAGCTTTTGAATTCCTTGTGTCATAAAATTTGTTTTCAAAGCAAGTCATGGTGTTGAACCTAATGAGCATTATAGAGGGCTTTTGTTATGGGCTATTTTAATTGCTTCAAGACAAATTCACATTTTATGAATGTTTTTCTGAACAATTTTGCTTTGCATTTAACCACTAATGTGGAATTAGAGATCTGCAGGTATCTGGTAAATCATTAGCATTGCATATCCTCCGAGTGTCTCAATTGCAAATCTGATTTTGCATCACAGGATATATCCTTTGAAAGACCAGTTGCTACAATCACATGGCATTTTTTCACTTTTCTTTCCATTTCTGAATTAAGAACATTTCTTTAGCAGAAAGATACATTTATCTCAAAATGCTTGTTCAGTGTGCAAGTTAAAGTACATTGTGTGATGTCACAGTTGCAGATGTGAAGGGAGCTTAGTGTCTGTTTTTTAAGCTGATCTGAAAACCAGCAACAATCATTTTTGTACTCATGCAGCTCTTAAATGAATTCCATATATATAATAATAGTATATTAAAAAAATATTACTTATGGCAGATGTTTTACAGAAATTGTTTCCAAAACAATTTGCTGCCCACTCCTGCATATTTTTTTTTATTAAATAACCTTCTGGCTGCAGGATGTTAAAGAAATCAGTGGAAAATAATCACTGTTATTTTGTGAGATTTTGTGTGTTATTTTTTTGTTTGATATGGGTTTGGTTTTGCATTTGTGGCTTTTTTCCGGTTAGAGGATTGGGTTTTTTCACATGACAAGCATAAGAGATTAACAGGCAAGCCAGAGAGGAAGACTGTTCAGTTCTGGGCCCCTCGCTACAAGTAGGATGTTGAGGCTCTGGAGCAGGTCCAGAGAAGAGCAACGAAATTGGTGAAAGGGCTGGAGAATAGGCCTTACGAGGAGCGACTGAGAGAGCTGGGGTTGTTTAGCCTGGAGAAGAGGAGGCTGAGAGGAGACCTTATTGCTCTCTACAACTACCTGAAAGGAGGTTGTAGAGAGGAGGGAGCTGGCCTCTTCTCCCAAGTGACAGGGGACAGGATGAGAGGGAATGGCCTCAAGCTCTGCCAGGGAAGGTTCAGGCTGGACATCAGAAAAAAAATTTTCACAGAAAGGATCACTGGCAGAGGCTGCCCAGGGAGGTGGTTGAGTCACCATCCCTGGAGGTATGTAAGAGACAGGTGGATGAGGTGCTGAGGGACATGGTTCAGTTATTGATCGGAATGGTTAGACTTGATGATCCTGGAAGTCTTTTCCAGTGTAGTGATTCTGTGACTGGGTAGCTTTGCACTTTCTTTGGAGAAGTATCAGCATACATAACTAGTCTGGACATGCAAAAAGGACAATAGGAAGAAATAGATCCAAAAGGAAGTACAAAAGAAAAATCCCCTAAATGTATTTTGAGAAAGTGAATGTGCTTACATGCTGAAAGAAATGGAAAAGTGGTTTGGAAGGCAGAAACAACAGATGGGATATCAGTATGCTAATATCCTGAACTTCCATCCATTTTCTTCTGAGTATTATGTGATTTTATCAAAATGCATGTCTTTGATTTTTATGCACTAGATGACTGTTTTTCAGTAAAAGCCATTTTTTACCATCTCTATCAGATAGTCATTCTAATTTCTCTATCCTTACTCTTCTCCTTTAGCATCCTCAGACACATCAGTTAATAATTACATAGTTTTAAAATTATTTGGATGGAGAAGTGCATCTGGTTCCATTTAACAGAGCAGTCAGAACAAATCCAGTACATAAATTGGCCATGTAGTCACTGGAGAGAGGTGGTTTCTTCTGGAGGCACTGGAGCTTGTCTGCAGGGCGTGAACTACCAGACTTAACAGGGTCTCGTGCTGCAACCCTTCAGGGGAAAAGCTCCCTCTCCCAATGTCATCTGTTTAAAGCACACAGGCACTTCTTTTAGAACTGCTTTATTACTGCAAGTTCTGTGTGTATAGGTAAGGAGGACTGGATTCATACCCAGCTTGTTTCTTTTTTCTCTTCACATAGATTGCCAGTTCGTTGTATTTTTTTTCTGTCTGTCTTCTGCCCTGAAACGACTGCAACTGTTACATGTCAGATAATTTTCAGTCCCTTCTAATTCTGAAGAAGTGAGTTCATACTGTGGAAAGAGTTGTGCACAACCATTCACACATGCACAACCACTGCAAACTGGCAACACACCTACAATCTTTAATATTTGTTATTGGCTAATTTAAATTTGCAGTGTCCTATGTGTAAATAAGATAAACTGTTGCTTTTCCCCTCTGTCTGAGAGGTTGTGTATTTGCCTATTCAGTGGGAAAAGAAGTAAGTGTAGTGGCAGAAGTGAAAGGCACCAAAACAAAAATCCTTGTGGGAAATCCAATTTTTTCTTATAAAGATTTATTTTTTGTAGATAATTAAATTTACATTTCTTCTAGTATATTTATATCTCTTGGATCATGTATTTATAGTAATGAATTAGCTTAAGATTATGAATGCAGTTGTGTACAACTAAAATCATTTCTGCTCCAGAAGAAATGATGTTTACCTTGCAGATCACTGCCTGTTCCATCTGTTGTCAGAAAATGAAATACTTTATCAGACCTGGTCAGAGCATAATTTAATAAATGGATGTGTCATTTATTGCAGTGAGTGCCAGAAACTGTGCCCTTTCCTTTATTTTTCTGGATAGTGTTAGGTTAGAAAACAATTAAAAGAAAGCTTAGCTACACAGTTTACCTTCTTGCAAGGCATTTGTTTTTCTTCTAGAGGTTTAAGGAAAGTAGTATTTTTTTTTTCTTATTTGTAGGGCATATTCAAGGGCTAGAGACTCTAATTTAGAATCCTGCACTGGATTTTGAGTTCAGTTTCAGGAGATCTAGCAAGATCAACAGTAAAGCAGCAAACAATCTCCTCCAGTGAATACATGTTTTCCATATGGTGATTTATATGTATTGTAACAGTTAAAAAGACAGACTGCTGACAGAACACTCTCTGACTTTCCTCCTTAAAAGTAATAGTTATTGCTTAATACATGGTGGGTTGGGATTTCAGAGTTTGATTTGGGTTGGGTTTGATTTTGTTTCTTTAAGAAAGTTTTACTGCAGAAAAAAAGCTAGTGACATCAGTATGTGGGAGAAAGAGATCTTAGGGCTGTGTTAGATGCCTTTCTCTAAAAGCATCAGCTTAAAATCCTTATTAGTTTCAAAAAGCAAATTAAATACTAGGAATTATTAGGAAAGAAATTACTACTTGCCATCCTGTAGGTAAGAAGACAAGTGAAGGTTCAGAGAAGGATGATGAAATTCATTATAGATATGAAATGTTTACATGGAGGAAATGAATAAACAAGGATGCTTCAGTTAGCAAAAGAGAAAACTGAGCGAGAATATGATGAACATGTAAAATATGTAAAATATCATATGTGATGTAGGAAAAGGTAAACAGTAAGAGACAATAAACAATCTGTTCCACTACAAAAGTTGAGAGAAATTAAGTTGGCAAGAAGCAGGTTGGAGTCAGACAGGTGGGTATAGTTCCTCATAGAGCACTGAGTTAGTTCTGGGGCTGTGTCCCATGGCATGCTGTGTATGCTGAGCAGTTACAGAGGCCCGGGAGAAAGCTAAACAAGTTCATGGAAAGAAATTCACTGAGGCTTACCTGCTATGTGGAAATTAATTCTGGCTCAAGAAATCATTGAGCCACCAGTGGCTGGAGGATTCAGGAAACGTATGTGCTTGATCTATCCTTATAATCTTTCCTTGGCCTCTTTGGTGACAGGACATTCTTCTAGATGGACTTTTGATGCAATGTAATGCATCCAGCCTATTTTCTTATATTATGGGGTTTTTTTTCTTTGCTTAAATATTCAACGTATATTTTCCTTTTATCTTTGGGAATGCCAAGTACTCCTCAGTCACCAGCTCTGGGAAATGTGTTTGTGCTCCTTAAAATTGTTTGAAACGTTTTTCATATGTGTAAGATTAACGGTTTTCAGGCTTTGCAACTTACAGTTTGGATTTTATGTTGTCATTTTAGTAAGAGCTAATTACATTTGAAATCAGTTTAGTGCAGCCTAGAAGGTGAAGCATTTTTTATTTGTAACTTTCTGTACTCTGAAGACATACTGAAAGTTTTTTAATGATGCAGCATTGATAAGAGGGGTGGCTAGAAATTGCTTCATGGTCTGCCATTTGACCTCCTCTAATGAACAGAATTGGCTAAAAACTTAAGCTTTGGAAACACTCAGGTATAAATAAATATCCTTAGCATATAAAAAAGAATTAGGCTCACCTGTGAGTGTTAACTTACAGATAGAAATGGGGTGGTGGATGAGAGGGGTTCTGTTTCATGGGAAACTTTGTTACAGGCACAATATATTTGCCATTTTAACAACTGCAATAACTGCATCTTATAAATCTCAAGTATATGAAAGGTCAAGACCTAAAGAGACAGTTGTCTGCTAATTGGTGGCTAGGAGTATCCTATTTGATTAAAATTGCCAGAAAAATATCTTTTTTTTTTTTTTGTGGAAAGGCCTTTAAAGTGAGGTCAGTTATAATAACTTGCCGTTACAGTAGTTTTCTGAACTGTTGAGGCTGGAAGTCTCAGTTAGCCAAGGACCTTTCTTTAAGGAGATCTTAGCCCTTCTAATAAGGCAAGAGTTAAAAATCTCAGTTCCTGGTCCTTGGTATGTGCTTGGGAAGAACTGTGGCTTCTGAAAACAGAATCTCTTTCCAGCAGATTACGCTTTAATTGTGAAGAGCAGAGTTGTCAGGTCTGTCTGAAGCTGGAAGATGAGCTCAGGAAGCATGAGAAATAATTTATTAAAGCTGGTTGTATTTAAAAATGGAGTAACAGCTTTTCAGTGCGGCACATATCAGCTGGGAAATAGTCTGCCACTGAGAACAATCCCTTCTTTATTTAGGGAGTAAAATGCCTTGACTTGTTGGTAGAAGTACAATGCCATTTTCCTTGCAAGATCTGTGTGAGCGTTCTGCACCTCTCTTTCCCTTTGTGTGAGTAATTTTGGTCAGATCAATGGACTTTCTATCTCCAGCTTACTCATTTCAGCAGTTCCTCATGTGCCGGTCCATAATTAGGCTCCTGGATGAGACAAGATCCAGCAGAAGTCATGCAAATGACTCAAGCACTACTTTTTTCAGAAGGCAATAAAATGATGAAAAAATTGTAGATTAAGGATCTTGGAAAGGTTTTGAGGACTCCTTTTCTGAGCAACCTAAAATGAATGTGCTCTGTGCCAAGGTGACAGTACAGTTTTTCTTCTGAATTACTGGCCAAAGAGAATTATTATCCCTGGAAGACCTGTATTAATATTACCAAGAGAAAAATTAACTATGTCAGAGACAGGTAAAGTAATGGAATTAAGTACTTTCAGTATATTATTCTTGGTTTTAGTTAATTTTATGGGTTAGTGAAATAATATTTGTCATGATATGCAGGAGTACTTGTACATAGGTGAATAGTAGGACTGAACGTGAATTTTTCATGGAAGATGAGTTAGTTTATTGTATGTATGACTGTTTTCTTCTTTAGGGGAGAGTTAGCAATTTTGTAATCTTTATTGTGGTGTGACTACCTGGTGGTTCTTGACAGCTCAATTTACAATGCCTTAATAAAACTGATGATAGTGATTTTTTTCTTTAACTTCTCTTAAACCAGGATTGTTTTCTGAATAGTAAGTTTTCTAAGTAACATCTATATTTATTTGCACATACTTTTGTTAACGTCACAGATTAAATAATGTTTCAAATGCAAATTATTATCCAGACTTTATTGTTCATTTCCCCCAGCTTTTCTTTCTGACTTGTATTTTTAATCTAGTCCTTCTCAGGCTTTGTCCAGCTTATTTTTTTTAGTTCCCCTGGCCCCATCTCAGGAGTCCTGTTGAATCCTCTGGCCTCCCTCCGTTTTATCTCCAACAGCCATACTACCCCTGCTTTGTTTTCCATTTCCGTCTGTCTAGTCCTGTTCAGTTCCCGTCTTTCCATTTCTGCCGATTCGACTTGCATGTCTGTGCCTTGCTGCTTTTTTATAGACTCATCTGGTTTCTTTTCTAATACTTTTATTCCCTCTTCCCTGTTGCATCATCTCTTAAGCTGAATCCTAATTACCCCTTGCTCAATGCTCATCTTTTCTTCTCAGAATCACACAGTATCCTGTTTATTTCTTCCTTTCTATGGTAGGTGCTCAACCCTCCTTGGCTTTCTTTGTTTCCAGTCCTGTCCCAGGGGCTATGTCAGGTTGCCTGCTCAAATGCACAGTGTCAGCACACCTTGCTTCTGTCACCACTGCTTCCAGAGGCCCTGGGTCATGAAGGGGATCTCTGCTGACAAGAGAAAGAAACTATCAACCGTTACTCTAAAGAATCCGATTTATGTGTTAAAGTTGCTATCAAAATCTCATTACTTTCTGAATTAAAAAATTTGTATTAAATCAGAAATGTGTTTAATGTGCTTTTAAATTGGCAACCACTTCTGGTTTTGCTGGGACAAATACACGTCTAAAGCACAGGCTTTCCTGCAGTTTGAACAGGAATCAGGGGTGGGAAATATAACACAGTAAGTCATTCTGCCAGGCAATGTGACAACTATTTTCTGCACAATATTTTCTAGATTTTCCCAGGGCTGTTTTAATAGTCAGAAGTAATGGATTATTTATTGTTCTCTAGAGAGTATTCTTTCATTCCGTAATTTGTTATAAGGAAGCTCTGGTAGCTGTTCTACGTTGTAACTTTACAAATTTTGCCTTCAAACTTCTTTTTACCTGTAATATGCATATCTTATTTTCATTTGGAATAAGCTATCTATTAAATAATTGTAGACTGGTTATCATGTTATCCTTTTTCTCCTAAGCCTTCTCCATCACGGAACGTATACTTATTTGGTTCTGCAGAATCACTGCAGAGGAACGAAGCAGACCTTTTTATTTTACATTTTCTTTTGCATGTGTGTGCATATGGATATATAGAATTAGGTAAGTATTATTCAGCTTGGATAATGGAAAGCAGGGCAGAATTTCTGCTTATAAATCGTTGTAAGCTTCCCTAGTTGTTGGCTTGTTACATATAATCCTGGACAGCCTGCTCTAGCTGGCCCTGCTCAAGCAGGGGGCTGGACCAGATGGTTTCCAGGGGCCCCTTCCAGCCTCAACCATTCAGTGATTGTCTGACCATCTTGGTTGACATCTGTTTAGGAATTTATTTCTATGTTAATCAGAAGGGCTCTTCTATACAGAATTGTTCCACTTCTAACTTATCCTCGAGACTGGAGCTGTCCTATCCCTGAGTATAAAATGTCTTGGCTGTAAAATACCTCCGAGTTCTTTGGATGTTTTAACAGTTATACTTAACGATAAACGTTGCTTGAAAAGCTAAAGAAAGTGGAGAGGTAATACTGCTCATGAATTTCACCATCTTTTATTGCTTGTCATTTCAGTCATCAGAGGCAAGAACTGTACTTCTTATACCTTTTCTGTGTTATTTGAAATGAGAACGTGGTGTGGATTTCCTAAATATTCATTTAGAAGAAGATAGACAAAGGCAAAAGAAACCCAAAGACAAAGAAATAAAATAGTTTCTCATATTTTCAGTGAGATGTGGAGATAGTTCCTGTCTTCTGTTTGCTTTTTGAGCAGTCTTGTCTGGAATCGATGGCCACTTGGAGTATGGGGATGTACTGCAGGATGAAATTGCCAGTACAGTCAGAAACAGAATAAAAATGGGTCGAATAGCTGAAAGAACAAAATCACTTTCTGGCTCTGCCTATGCATCCGTTGCCATCTGCTCTATTAAGGACCAGTCGTCAAATCTTTTGGATTTAATAAAGCACTAACAGTCTCCACCTGGCATGTTAGCTGTTATCTTAAGAGAGGGACCTCTCTTCAGACTTACTGTAATTATTAACTTAATTAGGTAATATTTTTATCTATTTCAAGTTTTTGTAGTTCAGGTATTTTAAAATGCCACCAGTAATTTTTTTTCAATGCTGAATTAAAATATTTTATTATCTTACTAAAGAACTACCCTGAATATCAGAAATCATTCTTAAATTTGTTAGTGATGTGTTTCTTCTAAATAAAAACTGTTGAAAAAGTAGTGTAAAGTCTTTACATTAGATAGGTTGATGTAAAGCATCCATACTAGCAATACTTTCCTACTCCATAGAATAAGATGACCACTAAATGAAGATGAAATTGAGATTTCAGATGGAGATGAGCTGATTCATAGCACTACGGAGCATATTTCCCATTCTTCATTGATACTTGGTAAAAAGTCTAAGCAAGATGTAGAGCAGGATGGATTGCTGAGATGATCCTTAGAGTTTCTGTATAGGATCCTTATCTCACAAGTATTTCTAAATTTTCTTGCCAGTGTCTTCACGTTGAAAGTAAAAGTACTTTCAACAGTGAAATGTAAATATTTTTTAGAAGCCAAACTCAATTGGAAGTTTGTTGAAAGCTATTAATCTTTGTGATGATCTCAAGTTATGATATTGTAAAGCACTGCAGGCTTAATTTGCATGTAGTTTAGGGAGTTAGGGAAGTGCAGAGAGTATTTCAAACAACATGACATTGGACAAAACTTTTACAATAAAATTAATACAAAGTGATAATATAATGTCATTCTTCATTATATTATCTTAGCTGTAGTTTTTATTGGCAAATGTGGGGTTTATTTTCTAATATGTTCACTTAATCAAAACACCAATGCAGTGTAAGAGCAGTTTGCTCTAACAAGATCCAGGAATAGTCTGTTTATGTATGCCATATTTAAATACTACGGAAAAGCTGAATTTGTTATAAAAAATGCATTATAATACTTCCTAGTCTATGCATTTAGTCTTTCCAAAGACTGATCATGAATAGGAAGCTTTTCCAGGCAGACCCTTAAATTTTGCAGGATCCAAATAATCTTTTTCTTTTTATTTTTGTAACTTAAATTATCCTTCTAGTATGTACAGCTGCTAAACTTAGTCTTCGAATCTTGGAACTAATTTAGCTAGAGAGCTTTACTACTTCATCGAAGTCTTAAATTTTGCAAAGTTTCTGTAGAGTGAAAACTAACCAAATCTTTTTAAGTTTTTAATGCTGTGACTCTGAATCCTTTTCAGAGTGCATTTGGGAAACTGAGCAACAAAAATGAGCAATTTCTGTTGATGCATTTGAAATAAAACTTATATTGTCTTAGTTAAAGTATATTTTAGTCCTTATTGATGATGAAACTAGTTGAGTTTGCACCATAATTGTTAGATGTTTTTAACCTTTCCTGTCTTCTGTTGATTTCATGTAATTGTATGGATTTGGGGTAATTTTTCTGAAAATCCTTATTCTCTGAAACAACAATCGCTATGTGAATGGTTTTCTGCACTTGTCCTAAATACATTCCGTCGGCTCACTCGGTCACTCACTCATTGATCGTGACCCTCTGACTGTAAGCAAGACTGGGACAGGGAAAGGATTGTATCTGGAACAATGCAAGGCATCTCCTGAGATGGCTGAGAAAATTATGTACGTAAAAGGGATTGTGAATCTCCTGTAATCTATGTGTGCTTTGTATGCACATAAATAATTCTGTGGTATCAGATTTTCCTGCTTAAATGGGTAAAGGTAAGCTATGGTCAGGGCTTTTAAACTGTGCTGTTAGTGTTTTCAAATGCATTCCTTGCAGAAGAGTGATCTCTGCTTACCAGCCACCTTCTCCCCAAGTCTTTAATTTGTCTTTAGAGTTCTTCACCATGTAACACACGGAAAAATAAGTATACATTACATATAACTTGTATGTGTCATGACCTGATTATGTGTGATCAAATGCATGGAATTATACATAAATAGACAGGAAGGATTTTTCATGCAATACCTAAATCTCTCTATTTTCTTTTTAGCCAACTAATGGAATCTTCATGAGTGCATTTCTCATCGTTTTACCTCTGGAGTCTATGGCTCATGGGCTTTTCCATGAGCTGGGAAACTGTCTGGGAGGAACATGTGTTGGGTATGCTGTTGTGGTTCCCACCAACTTTTGCAGGTATAGTACCAGGTATTTCAGCTTCGCCGTAGTGCAAGTATGATGTTAGCTTGTACAGGCAATGTAGTGCTATTGCTTGTATTTTTCAATAATTAAATACAAATTTAAATAATAGGCAGGTTTTGTATTTTTCCTTTTCCCCACATTCCAAAACAAACAAGTAATTACAGCTCCACCTTTATATATGTGTTTAATTTGATTTTAGAAAGCCAGTGAATGCTTTACACACCCATGATGGATAGGCATATTCCACAATCCATACCTCACACAAAGGTGGATTGGGGAATTTGACCAAATGCAGATATTTTATGTGGGGAGTTTTAATGAACTAAACAGATCAGTTCAAAACAATTCTAAATTCTGTTAAATGAGATGGTTTCTGCATTTTAAGGATGTTGAAATTAGATTTGTGAATTTACAGATGAATATTACTACATGAGAAATGCTGGGGGATGTACTATTATTATTTGCATTTTTTTATTATTTGCATTATTATTATTTATGCATTTTTTCTTATAAGCTTTAAACCAACAATACTTAGCAACAATTTTAGCCTTATAATTAAAATTATGTGTACAGAACTTTTGTAAACAATAAACAAGAACTATGTAAATTTTCTATTTGAGTTACAAGAAGGACAGAGTAGTTGAAAAGAGGAGCTTGAAAACAGAACTGCCCAGCTTGAGTATGGATAATAGATTAGGTGGATAGGGAAAAAAATTAATGAGCAAAGAAGCAGAGGGTGGCATGCTGGTTTTAGATCACGGTATCTTAAATAGTGTAAAATACTGTAAGAACAAAATCTCTGAGCTCCTCATGTACAGTATTCAGCTGTGCACTCTTATAAAGAAATCCAAGTACTCAGTTGTTGTTAGTGATAATTTTTTAACCATATTTACATTACAATAGAAATAAATTGGTTTTGTTTCCATGGCAACATTTTAATTCTTTCATTTTATTATTCTGGCTCTGGCAGTTCCCTCTAATTTTGGAGTGGATGAGATACTCTTGAGCAACTGTTTAGGACCTGACAGAACTAAACTTCCTTGTTAACAAAGCCTGACTGCTTCAATAATGGGCCCAGTCTTTGCTTGCTGAGACAAAAAATAATGGTGATGCACACAATATAATTGTAGAAGTAGAACATTAGCCTTCATGAAGGCACTAGACAGATGAGAAGAGGGTACAAAATTAAATGAGTTAGACCAGTAAAGAAACAAAATAGCTTTAAAAGCTGGCTTGTAAACAAGATGTGTGAAGGACAGATATACACGTGTGTGTGTGTGTGTGTGTATATATATATATATAAAACAGAAGCTGTATTTTGTATTAGTAGAGTAAGACTATCTCCATATTTTTACCTACAAAACTTTGCTGTGTCTGTAACTGAACATAAACCATCCCACTTTGGTACAGCTGTCAGTCATGCTTCTTATCGTTACCATTATTACTTTGACTGGAGAGGGACAAATACTTTTCATTTTGTGAAAATATAACTTGAGAGCTTCCAAAAACTGTATGTCTTGCAAGACCAGATCTCTTATTTGCATGATTAATGAATAGCTACATAGATATTAAAAAAAAAGTATATTTGTTTGTATATAAATATATTTTTATATAGAATATATCAATACTTTTATATCTAAATATACTTTTGTGTAGAATATATAGATAATTACAAATAAAATGAATACTGGAACCCAGAGACACCTGTTATATATGCATATTCATATGTACACACACAAAGACATTTATATACATGCTTATATCTGTATATGCACATGATTTCTACCCGATCAAGTTTTTCATTTTCTTAGGACTTTAACATTCTAAGCTATGAATACTGTTATCTGAAACTTATTTCTTATGCTCAGAGATCAGCATCTCAATATCATGCACATGTAAGAATGAACTGTATTTGTGTGAATTAAAGGCTAGTTTGGAATAGAGAGAAATTAATTGAAAATATCTGAGCAAAATGTGTACTTGGATTTCTCTTTAGTCTGTCTGTGGAAACTAGTTTACTTGAAGTTTTGTGCAGATTAGCACTCGCTTTTCCTTATTTCCAGTTGTGTGTGAAGGCAGTACTCTCTCATGGGACTTAAAGAAATTGTTGAAGCCCATGTCACAGCTTCTCTCTCTCTCTCTCTCAGCTGCAGAAATAGCTTTGGGTTGAGTAGAGACTATGCTTTGAAGTGAAGAAGTGTGACGGGAGAGGGAGATAGTGGTCTTTCACTAAAATACAGTATTTTGGATTGTACATTTCAAGTCAATTTGAATTTAGCTCAAGGAAAAAAATCACCGATTACTGTAGTCCACTGAGCATGAAATAATTGTAAATTATAGTTGTACCTGTTTTTGTTCTCTTTAGTCCTGATGGCCAACCAACTCTTCTTCCACCTGAGCATGTGCAAGAGTTAAATCTGAGGTCCACTGGCATGCTTAATGCCATCCAAAGATTTTTTGCATATCACATGATTGAAACATATGGTTGTGACTACTCTACAAGCGGACTGACCTTTGATACCCTTCACTCCAAGATCAAGTCTTTTCTTGAACTTCGGACAGCAGATGGACCCAGACATGATACCTACATTTTATATTACAGTGGTCACTCACATGGCACTGGAGAATGGGCACTGGCAGGTAACTCTTACGGGGATTTTTCTGTAAATTGTTTTGGTATTGATAAACTATACAAAGCAATTAATTATTCCTTTTTAAAAAAATCAGATTGTAATGCAAAACTGTGACCTCTTGGTCGTATTTATTATCTACCAGTCCAGAATAGCAAAGAGCCACCAGTCTTGGAGAAGAGGTTCATACAGTTTCCTGGCAGGGAAGGAACAGAGGAAAGGGTAATATACAAAACATGACTGTTGAGAGATTCAGGGGATACAAGGAATCATCAAAATAGGCGAAGTTGCAGGCTGACTGCCTTTAGTACTGGAGAGTATGGAGGAACGTGAAGTCCCTTTTGTATGCAGTTAATTTGATCTAAAGAAGCAGCTGTTTTCTTACCTTGCTCTGTATGACAATCGGGTATGTTACTCTATGAACTTCCATGTCATTTTTAGTATTTAGTCACTTGGATAAAAATCCTTTCACAGCTAACTGTTCTTTTAGTTGTTCTCAAAATTATCTAAATATTGTTGACCCCAGATGTACGCTTACAAGTTTAAGCATGATTTCTTACTCTCCTTACAATTCAACAAAAAAAGTAAAGCGGAAATAATCCCCTTCTACTCTAAAGACAGATTTCCCTTGTATTTCAAGAAATATTTCTTCCCTGTAGTGAACAAGCATAATCTCTTCTCATTCCCTGGACATGACAGACACACCTACTTCTGAGTGAAATATACAGCATTCTTTGTCACTGTCAGCTAGACTGTCATGAAGGACTGTATGAATGTCCTTAAGATGTACTCTTTTTTGGGGGGGGTTGAAGATAGAATTAATAAAAGAATTAGGAGGCAGGTATACATGGAAAAGCAGGTCTTCGAATATGCAACAAACTGTGTATCATGAAAACAGCTACATTTTGCTGACATCCTGGAGTTTAGGAGTCATTATGAGTACAGTGTAGCCTTGAGACTACAACCCCCTATATAAATGCCCAGTTATATGCTTGACAGACTTCACCATTTCCCCCTTTGCTGCTCTGTTTTTAAACTGTTTATAATAGTCAGTTCTATCTCAACTGTATGAAAATTGTTGCTGATCATCATTGATATGGAACTGGGCTTCTGAGGTAGCTGTGTGCAAAAAGCAAATCTTTTAGTATATATGTTGAGAATCTGCACCTTTTTTTAAGTCCTGGGATAGAATCCACTATCATGAATAGGGCTCTGCCTGCAAGCTCCTGGCTGTCAGCAACCTCTCTCCAGGGACTTCTGCTGTTTTACAGTGTTGACAGATTTGAGCTTTTTGTGTGGTCGTGCTGAGGTGTTCAGGCACAGGCAGTTTAAATCTGGAGGCTGTATACCTGTTCTGGTGCAACTCTGCCTTAACTGTTAGACCTGATGATGAGCAACATACATTTTTTTTCTCAGAGGCCTTGTTGTCAGTGATTTAAAAAAAACACAGCTGTATTCAGAGCTGAGCACAAGTCATGTACACCAGAGTGGCTGAATGACTTCTCCAAGAATAGAGTGGTCTTGTCCGTAAGAGCAGATGCTGTCCTGTGCAGCTGCCGAGTGTGTCCACACATTGTGTGGAGCAGGCTAGCAGTGAAACTCTTCCTCCTACACATGCTCCAGCTGACAGCATACACAGCGTATATGGAGCTAAATGCAACGTTTGTGGTAAATGGTGTTAAGTCCAACTGGAGGCCAGTGACAAGTGGTGTCCCCCAGGGCTCAGTGCTAGGTCCAGTCCTGTTCAATGTCTTCATCAATGACCTGGATGAGGGCATTGAGGGTACCCTTAGCAAGTTTGCAGATGACACAAAGCTGTGTGCAAGTGTCGATCTGCTGGAGGGTAGGGAGGCTTTGCAAAGGGAACTAAACAGGCTGGACCGCTGGGCAGTGTCCAACGGCATGAGGTTTAACACGGCCAAATGCCGGGTCCTGCACTTGGGGCACAACAACCCTATGCAAAGCTACAGACTGGGAGAAACCTGGCTGGAGAACTGCCAGGAGGAGAGGGACCTGGGGGTGTTGGTCGACAGCCGACTGAACATGAGGCAGCAGTGTGCCCAGGTGGCCAAGAAGGCCAATGGCATCCTGGCTTGGATCAGAAACGGTGTGACAAGCAGGTCCAGGGAGGTGATTCTCCCTCTGTATTCAGCACTGGTGAGGCCGCTCCTTGAATATTGTGTCTAGTTCTGGGCCCCTCAGCACAAGAAGGATGTTGAGGCTCTGGAGCAAGTCCAGAGAAGAGCGATGAGGCTGGTGAAGGGGCTGGAGAACAGACCCTATGAGGAGCGTCTGAGAGAGCTGGGGTTGTTTATCCTGGAGAAGAGGAGGCTGAGAGGAGACCTCATTACTCTCTACAAGTACCTGAAAGGTGGTTGTAGAGAGGAGGGAGCTGGCCTCTTCTCCCAAGTGACAGGGGACAGGACGAGAGGGAATGGCCTCAAGCTCCGCCAGGGTAGGTTTAGGCTGGAGATTAGGAGGAGGTTTTTCACGCAGAGGGTCATTGGGCATTGGAACAGGCTGCCCAGGTTGGTGGTTGATTCCCCTTCCCTGGAGGTGTTTAAGACACGGGTGGATGAGGTCTTGAGGGACTTGGTTTAGTGTTAGATAGGAATGGTTGGACTAGAAGATCCGATGGGTCCCTTCCAACCTGGTTGTTCTGTGATTCTGTTTAGACAGCTTTCAGCCCAGTCCTGGCTTACATCTGGCTAGCCTGGAGTGTGACATCCTAGCTGAAATCTCTGCATACTTGTTTAAGTAGCTGTAGCATAAATTAAGTTCTGTCTTTACTTTTAGGGTAAGGGCCAAGGTAACCCACCGAATGAAGTAAAGTTTCTGTACTTAGAGGTACAGCATGCAAGTGCAGCAGTGTTCAACTTTCTCACAAAATTGCTTTTCAGTTCTGTGCTTATCACAACTTCATCTTCTACTCGGAGTTACATATAGCTACATAGAGGAGAGGAACAGGCAGCTGCCACATCTTGCATCCTCTTTTTGTGATTAGTTTTAGATAAATCATGGAGCCTAACCTGACACTCCTTCCAGACAGCACTGCTTCTAAATGTAACTTGAAGGATAAACTGGAAAGATGAAGGCTGTTTGTGTAATTGTACCACAGGTACTGGACAGTGGTGTTTCATGAAAGATGGAACCAAAGGTCATCAACCTTTGTAATATGTACCATGTTCCAGCCTCTGAAGAGGATGGAGATGGCAACAGTGAAATATAACATTTGGATCTAAGACAAAGTAGTGTCTTACTGACAGCTTCTGACATGATCCATCACAGCAGTTAGCAGTGTAGTCCTTGCTTTATGACATCTTTAAAAGGAGGCTTGCTGGATTTATTAGTTCACTAATGATGTTTCCCTGTTGTTGGAGGCTGAGATGTAACACAGTGGTGTATAAAAGAAACTGTTAGCTAGTCATGCATGAAGTATGAGCAGTCAGACGACCCAGGAGGTCATGTTCTTTGAGTGAAGGCAAAGGCAAGAGCTGAGCTAATGAAGCTTTGTTTCTGTTGCTGAAGCTATCAGCTTAACTGCCTGCGAAACCTGCTAGAGGGCCAGATGTATAGATTTCATACACAGCTTGGTGCCTAAATCTTGTGCTGGCTGATAAGTCGATGTGTTTCAGGTCACCAGGGTTATCAGCTGAGTGTGTGTTTGTGTGTGTGTATGAAGTATGAGATGGTTTTCTTTGGGTAGTTCTATCCAATCCTGTTTTGAAATCATCTCACCCGTGCATAGTTACACTAAAATAAAGTTTATTTATAAGGCTTTAAAACTTGAACAAATAAAGAAATTATTACTGGTAATTGATGCAGAAGGCTTACCTAGGAAAGGGAAACTGCTTCTATACAAATCTTTGCTGTAAGTAACTACAGCAATTTGGGAACCATGTACCGGTATAAGTCATTACTGTGGGTTTACATATTAAGATTTCCTGATTTTCTTTGGTACTTTTCCAGTTTTACATTTTTGGGGGAGAAACTTCTTCAACGGGCTGTAATTTCTTTCACCCTGTGAAGAAATCATCTGCCACAGCAAGTCAGGTAGAATCATTTAATGCCTCTGTGGAGATCTGCAACATCTACAAGCAGGAAGGATCAGTTGAAAACTAGTGTTATCCCTGTCCAGGCTGTTTAAATAAGGGATTCCTGGAACCTGCAGTCAAAATTCTGTAGAGGTTTGTGTTTCTTCCTGCTAACATTAAATGTTTTTCCCTTGTGTCAGGAGGTGATGCTTTAAGACTTGATACACTTCTGGAGTGGTGGAGAGAGAAGAATGGCACCTTTTGTTCTCGACTCATCATCATTTTAGACTGTGAGAACTCCCGGCCTTGGGTTAAAGAAGTAAGAAAAGTAAATGACCAGTATGTTGCAGTGCAAGGAGCAGAAATGGCCAAAGTTGTAGACATCGAGGAAGCAGACCCTCCACAGCTTGGTGACTTCACTAGGCAATGGGTTGAGTACAACTGTAATCCCGACAGCAACATCAGCTGGTCCGAGAAGGGCCGTACCGTGAAAGCCGTGTATGGTGTGTCAAAACACTGGAGCGACTACACTTTGCATCTGCCAACAGGAAGCGATGTTGCCAAACACTGGATGATATACTTCCCACGTATCACCTATCCATTAGTACATTTGGCAAACTGGTTTTGTGGTCTCAATCTGTTCTGGGTCTGTAAAGCGTGCTTTAGGTGCTTGAAAAGATTGAAAATGAATTGGTTTCTTCCCACAGTGCTGGACACAGGACAGGGTTTCAAACTCGTCAAATCCTAATTAGGAACCAAAGAGGAAATTAAGTGAGAGCTCTGGGAACTTCCTCACTTTACCATGTTAAAATTTTTTATATGACTATTTTTCTCTGAAAAAAAATCTGCAACATTCACTTTATTCAGCTCTTTGAGCAGCTACAGTATATGCAACAGTTAGAAACTGTGATCCTAAGCAGAAGAGGGTAGATTTGAGTTTTGTTATTGGTCCCTATGTACGTATGTAAGAGACATTTAATATGACCATGCATTTTGGAGACAGTTTGTGTCTTCATATGCGTTTTTTAAAGCAGCCTTCATTTGGAGTCACCAGTTTGATGGACAACAGCTCCTGTGAATGTTATAGCACACTTATTTATCATTTATATTTACTGTAAGGTTCAAATACCAGGAAGGAACCAAGCTAATATTCAAATCAATATATGTGTCCTTGAAATTATACGGTGGTGTCAAGGGTGTTATAAAACAGCACTGAGCCAAAAAAATAGAGCAATGAATAGCCATTGTAGATAAGTAGCTATCAAGATTTTTTATGTTTATTTGCTTTTACATCTTCAGGCCCTGCCTCAGTTCTCTACTACCATCAGAGGAAATTTGCTGCAGAAAACAAGGAAATCAGGCAACCCTGTACTGTTCTGATGCTGCGTGGATGTTTTATGGAGTGCAATTTTAAAAGGATTCAGTGTTACTTTTGAAATTTAAGATCTTGCTGGTGATTTTTTTTTTATATATTCCCCAGTAGATAATTCCTATGTGGAATAAAAAGTGTGCTGAGAGTTTTTCCCTCACATGTTAGGGTAGTTCTGTCTTTTCCAGGCTCTTATTAATCTGTATTTTGAAAAGCTACCCTGAAGAAAAAGAAACAAAACCCAAGGTATTTAACAAAGAAAATAATCCATAGATAAAAAACGGAAATGCAAGTGTTGCCTTGCTTCCATGTTTATCTGAAGTCTTTGCTGTGCCTAAGACCTTGATTCTGTAAAATGCTGAATGTAGGATTGGACCAATTAATTCATTATCTCTTAAAACCGTGAGCAAAGTTTATCAAAAAGAATAGATTATGCCTTTAGGACAAGAGTGAATCCTGAGTATTCCTCAACTCTATTCTCCTCACCACAAGGTCCTAATCTTAATCCTTCTGTTTACAGAGCTGGATGGGACTTCAGAAATCCCGCTCCAGCCTTTCCTCTTCAGTTTGAAAAGCTGCCTAGCTTTCTGATCTTGTTCTCTCAAGTGCAGAAAATACAGAGGGAAACAATTAAGCAGCTAAGACAGTACACTTTGTGGTGGGGTTTTTTTGCGTATTTGTGTGCAATGCAATAGACCTGGAGTTTACTTTTTTTCAGTTCCCATCAGTATTTTAATTAAAATGTTAGGCATTAGATGATATTTGTCTAAAATATAACTTATTAATATTTTTATTTAAATGTATAAGAATACATGAGGAGGTCTTTAAGTTTTTGCCATCAAAAGTTTTTCTAATTCTGTTTAGACTTTTTAGTCAGCTAAGTTAGAGAATCTGTTAACATTGATACATGTTAGTAACTCCTGGAAACAAAATGTGTAATTAAATTATGAGATCTGCAATAGCCAGAGTAATTTATACCCACCAACCTCAAAATGGTGATTCTGTACAATTTGCAAGTGACAACCAGTTAGTTTCTTCATTAGTGTGTATTACACAATTTTGTTTAGCAAGACAGCACCCCAGCCCCACTTTGCCTTTCTTCAATCGCTTCCATAAAGTGAAAGAGGGTAAAGAAATGAGAGATGAGTGTCCTACGAAGACTCGGTTCCATTGGGTCTTCTCTAAGTAAATGGTGTGATTGCAGCTCTGTCACGGATTCAAGAGGTTGCTGTTCTCAGTAAGGACAGAGGGTAATCACACCATCTAGCTTCAGGTGTCCAACTTAGGTTCCTATTGTGGAAGCCTGATGTAGGAGTCATCTCATTTTAAGTCAGATCTCCGAAAGCTCAATATCTGAATCCATGCCAGTGACCCAAAGTGCTCTCTACTGGTACTTAACAAAGATAGATAAATATTTCCAGAGGAAAACTCATTTGATCTCTGGTTTAGGATGAATTTTTCTGTAATTGTGCCTGTTAGGTCTGTTTTGTGTTTGCTTTTATATGCCAAAGGTCAAGCAAACAAATCCTTTATATCTGTTTAATAACCTTAGAACACTTCTATTCTAAGTCGTCCTCTGGAGCCTGGGCTGGGTACATCAACTCCTTGTTCAAGCACATAAATTGGATACTTAAAGTTAGGGTGAATGAGCATCCATCATGTTGCAGAAAAGCAGCACTGCCACGTCTGTGGGAGGCATTTTTAGCTATTTCTGGGCAGCGACCCTTGAGCATAGAGAAAAAAGATTGCGTAAAAGGCAATCATTTGGTTTGTAAAATCACCATTATTTTGGCCGGCTATTTCAGGAACAGTTCATCATAAAGCATAGTAAGCTGTTCCAACTAGAGCACTAGAAAGGTTTAACACAGTCCCTTTACCGCAACACTGTAATTGTAATTACTAATAGTAACCCTGTGAACATTTGAGAGTCAGTGAGTTAGTCCTCTGTGGTTTGGAAAAGCTTTGAACATCAACTGTTACACTTCTCACTAATTATAATGGTTTAATCTTATTCTGTACTTGCTACTGTTAGATTTCTGTGGACACCATCTTTATCTTTCTTTTTGTACATCAAAGGGAGCCAGAAAAGTGGGACTCCTGACCTGTCCTGGTATTGTGAGCAGACTAAGAGTATCTGCTCTGCAGTGCAGTGGTTGACCTAGCTATGGGCAGAACAAACACAACAGTTGATACTGATCTTTTGCCTCTGTTTATTGAATGGATCCTGCTTATTTATCAAACTGTTACATTTTCTGTAGAATAGACAGGGTGATCTTAAGCAGTTTGCTGAAAGTTACATGAAAAGTCAGCCAAAAATACAGCAAAAAGACTCTTGGCAAAACTAATAATGTGTTTGTAGCTCTATTTCAGTTTCCTGAATCAAAGAACTCTAGATTTCTGAATTTAAAATAGTTTTAACAGGAGCTAAGCTATTCCTATTTTTGATCTTTTTTTTTTTTTTTTTAAGGGCAAAGGCATGGTGAAAGTGCTGATTTAAACTAAAAGTAATGTTTACAGCCATTCAAAACTGTGAGGCCTTTTTGGACAGAGAGTCTGTCTTGTGTGTTTTTGACAAACACAATAAATCTCAGTGTGGGATGATTCTCAGGAATCAATAGTATTAATTCTCTGCTTCTACACTAATATCAAGGTATCTACCCATGACCCATATTCCCAGTTGGAGTTTTTCTCTGGCTTCTGGCACTCACATACCTCCATTAGTTTCCACCCAGCACTGGGCACGTGCCTGAGAGACAACGCACCAGGAACTCCTAATGTCAGTGGGGAGTTATCCCTCTGCTGTTCCCTTGAACTTGAAAGAGAAATTTAAATCTAATCCCAAAGAATGTTACATACAGGTTGTTTTTCTTTAGCAGCAACAGGCTTATGAATTAATTGTCTGGATGGAGAAAATCTGATTTTTTTCTTGAGAGGCTTGTCTCTCTGTACTGTATATTCAGACATTTTGTTATAAAGGTTGTTGTAAACTTATATTACAGTAGTAATTTTATGCCAACCCTTTCATTTGACTCCTATATTGTATCAACCTTGCTGAAACATGCAAATTCTTCAAGTCCTACAAACACATGTCTTTCTTTAGCAGGAAATCAGATTGCAAATTCACAGTAGTGTTTTTCTCTGCTTTTCTTCTTCACAATGAGAGTGATGAGGCTCTGGCACAAGTTGCTCAGGGAAGCTGTGGCTGCCCCATCCCTGGAGGTGTTCAGGGCCAGGATGGATGGGCCTTGAGCAGCCTGGTCTAGCGGGACATGTCCCTGCCCATGGCAGGGGGGTTGGAATTAGATGATCTTTAACTTTACCTCCAACTCAAACCATTCTAAGTAGGGGTGGAAAAAGCCATTCCTCTTCATTTTTGCACTACCAAGAGTTAAAAATTTGCAGTTCCCTGTATTTTGTATACCTTGTGATTGTTGTCCATCCTTCCATTCAAGTTTTTCCCAAAAATAATTTCTTCACCTTTATTAAATCTTCTCTGTTTTGCAAAGGTATAACTAATGCTACACTAGGTGTAAAGTATGCTTGCTGCCAGCAGTAGACAATGTATTGGTTGAATCTCTTGTTTAGAAATACCTTTCTGTGGGAGGCTTTTTACAGGACATACTGATTTTACATTTGTAAATAGATTTTTTTGGTCTGTATTTGTGATATTGCTTAAATACATTTTGCTGTTTTGGATACTCATTTCCATTTCATGTTTTTGTTTATGCCTTGATCTCTTCCCAAGTTTCTATGCTTCCGCTTAAATTACCTGTTTTTTTCTTATTATTTCAGGTCATTTCTTTTTTAGCTAGGAATTGCAATAGAGTTTACTGAAAATACTCGTAAGAATTAGCCATAGGTTAATATTTGAACAAAAAAGAGTGATATTAGCTTAAATTATTAGTACACCATTCACCTTGTCATTTTTATCACTTAGTCAACAAGCTACTAAAAATGTTGTTTATGCTTTGAGATGTTATTTTATAGAGACTTAATTGAAGACTTAATTTACATTGGAATTTGTATTTAGTCAAATTTGTCATCTCCAGTGAAATCTGTCTTTAAATTTAGCGTAAGGTTCCTGTCTAAGTGAGATCAAGCCTGGGAGAAGGAAGCAGGACAATACTGTGACACTGCTGAATGCTAAGGAGGTCAGATCTGTACATCTGCTCCTCTCAAAAACTGTCAGGGAGGTTCCTGCATTTCCTTCTCATGAAACATTGCCAGCATTGCTCTGGACAAGCCAGGGCTGGGCCATGCACCTCTCTGTGAACCTCCTTTCAGGCAGTTGTAGACAGTGATAAGGTCTCCCCTCAGCCTCCTTTTCTCCAAGCTAAACAACCCCAGTTCCCTCAGCTGCTCCTCATAAGACTTGTACTCCAGCCCCTTCACCAGCTTCATTGCTCTTTTCCGGACACGCTCCAGGACTTCAATGTCTTACTGGTAGCGGGGAGCATAAAACTGAACACAGTATTCAAGGTGCATTCTCACTAGTGCCGAGTACAGGGTTAGGATAACCTCCCTGGACCTGCTGTACTCCACTTCCACTGTGGAGTAAGATACGAATATGCTCTTATCAATGTATTGTACTGGAGACTGGAAAGCTGGATCCAATAAAGGCCGTAGGTAATAGAGCTCACTCTTAGGAGATTCAGGCCCAGAATGAGTACTATGTCCTAACTAAACCACCTGCCCGCTTAGGCATTTGTGAAGGGTTTGTTACCCTGCAAGGCAGCAGTCAGTCTCTTCAGGATACTGAGTAAGGAGCTATTCTTAGCAGGTGCTTTCAGGATCCAGCTGCTTACAACTAATGAGTCAGAAATTTAAAACTTCGCTTCTCATCAGCTCTGAATTATTTTCCTAGATAGTAATTATTTAGCTACTACCAGGTGTGGCAAAACATTCTGGGTCATTGCCTCAGATACCACTTTGCATGGAGCAAGGGAACTGCCAGTGCTGATTCATACCAGTGCTGAAGCTGATGGAGATAAAGAATCATCGAATCCCTAGGTTGGAAAAGACCTTAAAAGATCAATTCCCACTGTACCTGTCTGCTGCTACAACATGTCCCCAAGCACCTCATCTACCTGCCTTTTAAATATCTTCAGGGATGGTGACTCAACCACCTTCCTGGGCAGCCTATTTCACCACTTGATAACCCTTTCTGTGAAAAAATTTTTCCTGATGTCCAATCTAAACTTCCCCTGACGCAACTTGAGGCCCTTCCTTCTTGACATATCACCTGTCAATTGGAAGAAGAGACCAACACCCACCTCTCTGCAACCTCCTTTCAGGCAGTTGTAGACAGTGATATGGTCTGCCCTCAGCCTTCTCTTCTCAAGGCTAAACAACCCCAGTTCCCTCAACCACTCCTCGTAAGGCTTGTTCTCCAGCCCCTTCACCAGCTTCATTGCTCTTATCTAGGGACACTCCAGGACCTCAAAGTCTTACTGGTAGTGAGGGTCCCAGAACTAAACACAGGATTCAAGGAGCGGTCTCACCAGTGCCGAGTACAGAAGGAGAAAAGCCTCCCTGGACCTGCTGGTCATGCCATTTCTGATACAAGCCAGGATGCTATTGGGCTTCTTGGCCATCTGGGCACACTGCTGGCTCATGTTCAGTTGGCTGTTAACCAACACCCCCAGGTTCTTCTCCTCCAGGCAGCTTTCCAGCCGCTCTTCGCCAAGCCTGTAGAACCACACAGGGTTTTTGTGTCCCAACTGCAGGACTCGACACTTGGCCTTGTTAAACTTCATCTCACTGGCCTCAGCTCCAGCCTGTCCAGATCCTTTCGCAGAGCCTTCCTACCCTCCAGCAGATCCACACTTCCACTCAGCTTAGTGTCATCTGCAAACTTGCTGAGGGTGCATTCGATCCCCTCATCCAGGTCATTGATAAAGACATTGAACGGGGCTGGACCCAGCACTGAGCCCCGGGGAACCCCACTTGTAACTGGTCTCCAGCTGGATTTAACACCATTTCCCACCACACTCTGGGCCCGGCCATCCAACCAGTTTTCCATCCTGGAGAGTGTGCGTCTGTCCAGGCCAGAGGCTGACAGTTTCCTTAACAGAATGCTGTGAGAAACTGTGTCAAAGGCTTTGCTGAACTCCAAGACTACATCCAGAGCCTTTCCCTCATCCATCAAGTGAGTCACTTTGTTATAGAAGGTGATCAGGCTAGTTTGGCAAGACCTGCCTTTGGTAAACCTGTGTTGTCTGGACCTGCCCCCCCAGTTCTCTTGCATGTGCTGTATGATACCACTCAGGATCACCTGTTCCATGACTTTTCCCAGCACTGAGGTCAGACTGACAGGCCTGTAGTTCCCTGGATCCTCTCTCAACCCCTTCTTGTAAATGGATGTAACATCAGGCAGCCTCCAGTCAAGCGCAACTTTCCCCGTCAGCCAGGACTGCTGGAAGATGATGGAAAGGGATTCTGCCAGCTCCCTTAGTACACTCAGGTGTATCCCACCTGACCTTATAGACTTATGAACATCTAATTTGCCCGGCAGGTCTTTAACCATATCATCTTGGATCAAGGGAGCTTTGTTCTGCTCTTTCTCCCTGTCTTCTGGCTCATGAGGCTGAGTACCCAGAGAACATCTTACCTTACTATTACAGATTGAGGCAAAGAAGGCACGAAGTACCTCAGCCTTAACCTCATCCTTTGTCACTATTGTTCCCACAGCGTCCAGTAAAGGATGGAGATTCTCCTTGGTCCTTCTTTTGTTATTGATACATTTGTAGAAGGATATTTTATTATTTTTCATAGAATTGGTCAATCTAAGTTCTAGCTGGTTTTTAGCCCCTCTGATTTTCTCTCTACATGATCTCACTTCATACCTGAGGGACTCCCAAGAAGCCTGCCCCTTCTTCCAAAGCTCAGATACTTTCCTTTTTTATTTTTCTGATATCCTTCCAGATCTCTCTGCTCAGCCAAGCTGTTTTTCTGTCCCACTGGGTCATCTTCTGGCACACTGCAACAACTTCCTGTGCGCTGCCAGGATTTCCTTCTTAAAAGAGCACCCAGTCCTCTTGAGCTCCTTTGCCCTTAAGGACTGTCTCCCATGGAACTTGATTGACCAGCACTCTGAACAGACCAAAGGCTGCCCTCTGGAAGTCCAAGGTGGCCATTCTACTGACCCCCTCCTTATTTCTCCTAGAACTGAGAATTCTATGATCTCGTGATTGCTGTGCCCCAGCCGTCCTCCAACTGCCATCTCCCGCAAGACCTTCTCTGTTAACAAAATGCAGCCAACTGTGTTGATTACAGACAGTTCTATACTTAATAGCTGCTAAAATAAGTCATTGTGAACCCGACTTAGCCATCCCACAAATGCAAGGACAAGATACTGTAAGACAGTTTGTGTTGGGGGTATGAAACAGATGACTTGGCTTCTGTTCCAAACAGATCAGCCTGAATCAGAGATTGGCAATAGCCTGAAGAGAAGTAGAAAATTTTTTGCAAAAAAAATTAATTTTGCTTTATGAATTGTGTATAAGGTCCCTAGATACCATGGTACTGAATGCATTACAAATGCATAAGAGATCCATTAAGAGAAATGGGAAGGGGGAAAAACACTGACAAATTAGGTTTATATAGCTGAAAACCCTAATGATTTCTTCTGTTTTGCATGAGAGTATAAAGATTTTTTTTTATCCTTAGGGAAAGGTTACTTCTTTTCCCAGGAAGGAAAGAAGAAAAGGAAAAGGGGTAAAGAAAAAAACAAACCAGCCAAAAGGAAGAGCAATATGATCTGATGAGTTAGATGCAGTGCTGGAAGTTCTGTGGCCTGGAGAAAAGCATTCCCAGACCTAGAGAGGGGCTGATGAGTTTTATTTTTTTACAGAAGTGGCCCATGCTTACTATCAGACTGTCTCAGCTCCTAAACCAGGGCAGCAACATCCAAAGTGTCTACAGAATACATCCCACAATGGCTCACAAGCACTACCAGGTAAGGCTATCAGCCCAGCCAGAAATATGCCACGGCCCATTCTAACAAACCAACAGGATAGACGAGTGAGTATCCATTCTGAGCTCATAAAAAATTATGATTATTGTAGTTTTAATACAGTCCTTGAAAGCACACAATGCTATACAGCTACGGTTGGCTAAACAGTGGGTATTTTATAATATGAAGGCAACAGTGGATGTTACATATCACCAGGCATATTCCCGCGGTGGTGTCTGTGCATGAAACATCTGCAGAACTAAAGAAGGTTCTATGTCTTCTGCCATCACTGATAACTCAGACCACTTAGGCCACATCTCCACCTCTGTTGCATTTTTACTCTCAAGTGAGTCTCCAAATCCTTCTCTGAATGAGGAAACTTGGTATCTTCCCTGCTGAATTTGATGTAGGCGTCTTATATCTAAAATTACTCAGGGAAAGAGATTGTTTAAGGATCAAGCACTTTCTGATAAGAGATTTGGTGAATTCAGACAGAATACAGTGCTGGCATGCACAGACAAGGTACCCAAATTACAGAAGGATGGAAAGCAGGTCTGGAAGGGGAGCAGGAAGCTCTGTAAAAGAACAACATCCTACTCGTCTTGCACTCAGAGCTACCACAAGACTGCTTGATTTAGGGCAGGAAGTCAAATATGTTTTAATGTCTGCTTGTTTGACATAGGTGCATAAAAATAATGCAGCTAAGATAACTACAAAGAAGGATTCAGATGACTGACCTAAAGCCTACCTCATCTACAAATACAGAAAGTGTCTCTGTTGGAGACTTGTAATAGATGTACAGAGTCTTCAGGCATCTCCAGTTCTCAGTAAGGAGTTTGTCCTGCTGAGGATACCAGACTTCATCTTAGCAACTGCAGGGTTCATGGGAACCTACTCCAAACCTTCTAAGGAATATTACAAAACTTTATTATTTGAAGAGAATTTCTGTGAAGGGGCAAAATAAGCCAGAGCCAAACTATCTGAAAAGCTAGTACTTCACTTGAATTCCTGTGGCTCTTCTGAGGAAACAACAAAAGGAGCATAAGACAGCTGGGAAGCTGGTCACGCACAATTGCACAGTGAGCTGTTGCCACTGGAAAATCAGCAGCTCTCACGTGCATGTACCCAGGAGAGAAAGTTTGTTGGTGGCTGCATGACATTAGATATCAAGTTGCAGTACTGCACTACTGTTACTGTGCTTAAGTGGATTAAAATGATCTGGGATGGACTCACGGGAGGCAACTGTACCACAAGCTCCGAGACATAAAGACAGTAACCCAAGCTCAGGATTACTTTCAGCTACAAAGTCTTTGACCTGTTCTTATGGCTCACCATATTTTTGGCCACTTACAGAAACATGGTGCGAGATTGGGTGGAGCTCTAACCAGACACAATGCAGCTGCTTTCATTTTACTTTCTTCTCCTTCCCAAAAGACTTGCAGCTCTCCTATCTGCTCAGTGAGCAAACCATAAAGTGGCCCCTGAGCCCCGCACACTGCTCAGTGGTGTCTACCATGCATCACCTCATGGCTGACAGAGCATTACAGTGTTAGCAGCCATCTATTTAAGGCTCCCAGGATCTTTAACATCTGTCTGTAATATACCCCAGCACCATAAACTGTGAAACTGTTTTCATCTTTAGGTCCACATGAGGTTGTAGGATGGTCATCAAGTGACCCCAAATTCCTACAATTGTGCCAGCGTGCCGATTCAACCTGTAACATCAAAAATCAAGTGATTCCCCAAAAATACTACTCGAGGGAGAGAACTTATTCTGTATTCAATGTCTTCTCTTCTAGCTACAGTTGCTGCTCTTTATCTTTCTAGTGATCCTAGCACAGCTTCAGTAGCGTTAGTTACAGTTTTGGTGTCTTCAGCATTTATGAGGCACTCAGCTCTAGACCACAAAAAGGAAATAAGTTGAAAGCAGTCACAAAGCTGTCAGTTCACAGCTCATTCCAGCTCATCCATCTTGCACTTCTCATTTATTTATGTGTTGTCTTTCCCACATCAGAAATCTCCAGTTAGAGTGCTATAGCTCAGATACAGCTCCTGTTCTGGCCATCAGATGTGTCCCAAACCCCACTCAATTGAAGCCGTAATGAGAACGGTACCACCAGAGGGCTAGGGAATAACCATAGAGCTTGCAGGCTGCAGAATGAAAACATCCCAGCACTCATGTGGGAGCCAGTGGGTCTGCCAGTCCAGGTACCCTATGTTCTAATAAACATTGGTTTATTTACTGACACATCCAAGGGAGGCATAACACACTTCAAACCCTCTGGATTCTAGGGGATACGAAGGTAGGACACAGCTAACATTTTTAACGCTGAACATCATCCTGTAACCTAAGAAAATCTAACCCGGTTTTAACCTTCTGTTAAGGTTTCCTCAGCAAACAGAAAATGGCTCCTTCCCATACCTGAGCTGCCTGCAGCTCACAAACATATTGCACAGCAAGCCTCCATGTTTGAGCGTGTGCAATGCCACACTCTGGAGAAACCCTGCTGCCCATTACCAGGAGAACGCCAGCTGGTTGGCTGCAGTCTCCATCCAGTATCAGTGTGTGCAGTCCCACAGTCAGGATTTCAAACCCCAGACACATGGAGAGGGCAAAGTCTGCAAGCAGGCCTCCCAGGCCACCAGCAAGGTAGGATGTGATTGATGAATGTCAATAACATCAACTGAAAGCCCAGCTCCAGCTGGGCAAGCAACCTGGGACCAGGAACTCTGAAGTCCATTCTAGAGTTAAATGTTTCTGGAGTCTTGTTCCACCATTAAAATGGTATTTTAAATCTATATGGAGGGAAAGAGAAGGTGGCGGCAAGAAGCCATTTGGCACTATGAGCAGTAAGGCTGTTGTTAGGCACTAAGGTCACGGTCAGAGAATTTTGCAGTGAATGGGTACAAAGTTCAGATCCTCAAGGCAATTTCAAAATGCTTATACCTCACCTTTCCAGACCTCCCAGGTCTGAACCAGTGCCTGCATTTGTCAATGAAATGCTGGTGTCCCATCAGTTCTGCTTCTGTGTCCAATGGGAAACCCACAGTCTGCAGGAGACTGTGTAGCAAGCTACCCAGCATAGGGTTACAAACACCTCTAAGTCTATTTTTTTTTCCTTGTCCATCTCTTTGCAGAGCCTGACCTTGTGGTTCTGATTAGACAAGATGTCCAAACATGTTCTAAACAAAGGCTGATGAGAGGGGAAAGAGGCATTCCCTTTTAACTAGATGACTGGTTCCAGAACTCGCTGAGGACGTTGGAAACCCAGCCTCAACCTTCAACATGCCAGCTACTTTAAACAGTATTTAAAGCTGTCTGGGATTAGTTATCCCTACTCAGGAGAGTGTGACACTCTTCAAGCACAGCACATCACCTTTCTCTGAGCCAGCCCATCACCTTTCTCTGAGCCAGCCCATACCCACCATGTGAAGTGAAGCACTGCTGCGATGAGGAGCTGAAGAGATGCTGCACCAGAGACGACTGTAACACCGAGTGGGAGGTGCTGTTCTCACTGAGCAGACATGGGAAATGTACTGTGACCACCCACGTCATGGGGGAATAGCTGTAAATACTGAGTTTTGGGTAAATAAGAAAATTCCTGTCTCCTTGCCAAACAGCTGTTGATTTAATCGAGTAAGGGGGTGTGAGGTTCCAGAAGCAGCTTGTTCTTGTGTACAACAAATCCCATCCTGTACAGCCTCATAGTGTATGCAGGAAAGCCAGCAGCGAGTACTTACCACTCTTTGTCGCAGGAAACCATGCATGAAAGCAAGCACAGGAAGCTGCATTTTAAATGTCAAAATATGCTTTAAAAGTTTCATGTTGATGCTTTTCCAAGCTAGAAAAATATCCACAACTTCAAGAATAATACAATGCAAGAAGAAATTAAATGACTTACTTTTTTTAATTCTCTTCATAAACCATACATTCAAGAAGTCAAGCAGTAATACATTAAAATATTTTTCACCAGTGGCATTTTTGGACATCAGGACAAGCTCATAATTTTATTTTGAAATGATATATGCATATTCATTTAGTCAAATACCCTTCCTCTCATGATTAAGCATGCTGTATAATTGATATTATTCTTCCCTGCAGTGTGACCCAGCATGTGACTCAAAACTTGCTTTCATAAGGACACTTATGAATGCTAAAGCACAAGACATGCAGGAAAGCATATTACATTCCTGTATACTCAGACTAGAGGAAAATAGCTGTAGTGGTCCATAACCTAGCTTTCTTCAGAGGACTGGATGGTGTCTTTGATCTTAAAGAAACACTTGCAAGGAAATACCAAGGAAGATCTCTCCTCTTGTAATTGTGCGAGTTTGAGGCACATTGAGAGAAAGATGCTGATCATAAAAAGAATGTATCAATTTCTTAAAAGAATGTTTTAGGGATTTTTTTTCCCCTGTTTTTTGTTGTTGTTGGGTTTTGTTTTTTTTTTTTATTTTGCTTTGTTTCGTTTTAGGAAACAAGCCAAACTTCTACTTAGTGAGTTGCTTCAAAAATGCACAACCTTCCCTTTGGGGTTTTGCCCCATGCAGAGTATAGGCAGCCAGAACAGAGCCCTGTACTTCATCAAACATTTAGAGAGGCATCACATGCCCAGGCACCACCTCCCTATATTTAAAATTTTCTTCTTCCAAACCTAGACTTTTCAAATTTGTCCTAATTGAAAATTAAGCCCCTGGCAAGCATCAAATTTTAATATTATGCCACCTAAGACATCCAGTGAATAAGAAAAAGTTTTTAAAGAAATCGAACCCGAGAAAAAAAAATAACTGCTGAAGCAACCATTTAAGTAACAAAAAACCTTAGCAAAAAAAGGACCCAGGTGTTGAGCACAGGCTTAGAAGCCGCATGCTGCTGCAGTGCTGGGACAGCGTGCAACACTTTCTTCATATGCACATGCATACAGGCCCTGAATGTTACTTGTACATGTTTCACCACTTCCTAAGAAATATTCATTTCTTACTTGGATCAATGTTTCTAATTCTAAAATGATTCATAATACAAGGTAATGTCATTACACTACAAGACAGCTTAATTTGCAAGTTCATTCCCTGCCAAGAGCAAGGCAGAAAAGTCCCTAGTTCTAAATAAAAATCTATTTTATGCCAAATATCCTTGCCAAAGCCCTCTAATGAGCTGGCACCAAATGGCTTCACAGGAACATCCTACTGTCAGTAGCACTTTCCAAGTATTACCGGTACCTTATGACAACTTTTTTCCCCACACACACACATGGTTGTCAGTTTGTTCTACCCTTCTCCAAGTAGTAAGCAGAATAATTTCCTCTCTCAACTACCACACACATTCAAAAAGCAGGTCGCTTCTCTATATTGTATTGCAGCTCTGTTATGTCTGGCAATATTAAACATTACTATTAAGTATTTATATAGTGAAGCAGTTCTACTGCCGACAGAGAAAGGGTCAGTGTTGGAGTCTGAATGACAAATGTCAACAGTAGATCTCTCATTCATACACAGACAGGAGAAAAACCTTCACGAGGGATTCAACAGCTTCAAGTGCTTGTGCAAATTAGCCTGAAGACTTTGCTCAGCCCAAATGATCTTTGCCTGTTGAAAAGCTGAAGGTTTCATTTTCTGGTCTAGAGTGAGCTGAGGATATGAGAATGTTCTAAGGTCTCTCTTGACAAATAAGCTTATTCCTCTCAGGAGGAACCAACAAATTAGATCAAAGCACTGTCTTCTTTCTATTAATTTAATCATCATGAGCCAAATTATAAGCTAGTTTCTTACAAACTCCCATCAGAGGAAGCTTTCCCTAAGAAGGCACTGAATAAACTCCAGAAGAATTCCCAATGTTTCTCTCCATTGCCCTGCATGCACACTTCCCTGCACCAGCAAAACATACTGCTTGAGTGCTTTAGCATTGCAGGTATTTTTTTTATTCAGGAGCAGTTACACACACTAATGGTTATGTTTTGTGTTGTGGTGCCATCCGCAGGCGCGGATAGCTGAGTATAGCAAAACATTGAAAAACAAATAAATAAAAAAGAGAAACAACCCAGAAGAGATTATTTACGTTCTTACCTGAGCCCTTACTTAAAAGAAGGCCTAGTTTTCACCGAGCTGTATTTTTCAAAAGCTGCTAACACATCTCCATGACCTCTCTCCTCCTGAGATAGCCAATCATCTCCAGGCCATTACTAGTGTATGTGTCATGCACAACGATCCACTCCACAGCCCTGCTGATGCCTACACAATCTCGTTGAGCTCCATTTGACAGCCTGCTCCTTGCAGCCTCCACCCTGCTTTGTCAACAAGAAGCAGCTTTGCTGACAGCTCCAGCAGATCACAGAAGAGGAGCTACGGACCAGTGTCCAGTAACAAGTTTTCCGTGATGCCCCCGATGTAGCATAAATCGGTTTCAACACTAAGGAGGGAGAAATCATTGTTTCGGATGCCAGGGGCATCTATTTCCCCAGACCTACCCTGACTGAAGAAACTCATCAAGAAACAGACCATGTGCCTAGAGATAAAATAAACAACCAGCAATACTGGAGAAGCGGCACACCAACACCAGATTCCCAATATCTGCAAATGAAACCTGCTGCCTCTGCTCATCAGCCATCAGTTGAGTTCAAGCAGGTTATTTGCTGGCTGGCTGGTGATGGGATTGTGCTCTGCTGATGTAAAGAAAGCACAGCTGCTGCACATAGGACCTGATAGATTTTCAACAATGTGGAAATGATTAAAGAACCTTATCTACTTCTCCTTGCTGTTACACTATATGTCTGTCTTTGTTAGTGGAAACACTTGCTCCAAGGTAAAGTTGAGCGCAGTGCTGTGTTTGTCAGCATTAATGCACTGTGCTTATAAAGCATCTACTTCTTCCCACAGCTGCTGTAATTGGTAGAATTGATGGCCTTCTCTCTGGAGACCCACCTTATCCTTTGCTTTCCTTTCCTGATCAACAAAGCCTTTTCCTGAATGGCTGGTGAACTAGTGTCTAATTAGCTGTAAAGTTAAGGATGATGTATGAATTTGGAAAGCTGAAAGGTAAGTTGCAAGGCTCAAGACTTCTGTTTAACAGCCTTTTACTGTTAAGATTGTATACTTCAAGACACAGAAGTAGAAATTATGAGCAACTAGAAAGCTACTTTCTCTGGAAGAACATTATGCAGCCTCTGATGAAGGCTGTCAGAGCAGCATTCCTGCTATGACAGGAGGGGGCTATTTTTATTATTAATAATTTAAAATAAATTTGAGTGAGGCTATGGCTGTGCTGTCTTCATGCTTTGTGTAGTTTTGAACAGCTAGCCTATGAATGGCTGGTGCAAATTTTAAGACCTGTTTTGTGAATCTACCATGAAATGTTGCTTGTCTTTCTTTAATGAAACCTAAGAAAAATGAAGCGAGATGACTGTTCTCTTGCAGCTTGGAAGGAAGTTTATACTCCTGTGATTTATTAAGCTTGTGGCTTTGATGGTTTTTTTATGCTTTGTTTAATATTGTATGAACTTTGCTATTAAATGTCATGAATATTGCTATGAAACTTAATGAATATTATAAAATATGGGGTGTGAACAATTCATGAAATGCAATATACAATTACATGAAAACTTTGTGTGTGTTGTCTTGAAGTCTGCCTAAATTAGAACATATTTCATGGAGGTCTTGATTATTTTCTTTATACACTAGCATCTATATTTCATGAAAACATCAGGGAGCTTTCTTAAAGTACTTTAGATATTTCATGAAAATAGTTGAATATGACAGTAGAACTTCTTCAGCTGAAATTTATGCTTTTATAGAACTTTTTTCAATTATATAGATGTAAAATATTTTTTAAAAATCATTTTGCTGTAATAAATTACACCAAGGAAGAAATCTTTTAAACTTAATTTCTTTAAGTCATTATATTTTGATGCTTACAGAAACTATTGCATGAATTTGTCAAAGTCCAAGAGATCACAAGTTTCCAACTTTAATGTTTCAGGTATCCTGAGAAGCAGGGTTGCAGTGCAGGAGAGAACCCTCAGCTAGATGTCCTGTTTCATATAGCCATCAAAACAAACCTTCATTTCTAATGCCCGGTGCATTAGAAAATATAAGTATAAGCTGTGACAGGATCATCACATCATCATAGAATAGTTTGAGTTGGAAAGGACCTTAAAGACGATCTAGTTCCAACCCCCCTGCCATGGACAGGGAAACCTCCCACCAGACCAGGCTGCCCAAGGCCCCATCCAACCTGGCCTTGAACACCTCCAGGGATAGGGCAGCCACAACTTTCCTGGGCAACCTGTGCCAGTGCCTCACCACTCTTATCATGAAGAAATTCCTCCTTAGGTCTACTCTAAATCTGCCGCTTTCCAATTTATAGCCATTGCCCCTTGTCCTATCACCACAGGCCTTTGTGAACAGTCCCTCCCCAGCTTTCTTGTAGCCCCTTCAGGTACTGGAAGGTCTGTATATGTTCCCCCCTGGAGCCTTCACTCCTCCAGCCTGAACAAGCCCAACTCTCTCAGCCTGTCCTCAGATGGAAGGTGCTCCAGCCCTCTGATCATCCTTGCAGCCCTCCTCTGGACCCGTTCCAACAGCCCCATATCCTTCTCATGTTGAGGATTCTGGCACTGGACACAATACTCTAGATGAGGTCTCACAAGAGAGGAGTAGAGGGGCACGATCAACTCCATTGATCTGCTGGCCACACTTTAGATGCAGCCCAGGATACAGTTGGGCTTCTGGGCTGACAGGAGGAAAACAAAATTTTATAAAAAAAAAAAAAAAAATTAAGTGTCTTGTTTCAGTCTGCTTTCCACTGAAGCCATTTGCCTGTTTTTTACCTACAGGAGTGATACTTGCTCACCCTTGCTTTCCCAAATATTGTTGATTATGGTGAGACTTTCATCAGTTGTAATGGGGCTAACTTCTCATCTTTTTCTTTCCAACCTTGAGATATCCCCAAAATAGTCCTGAAAACACTTGCTATCAGCCTTCTTAAAATACTAGATGTTCTTCAAACCTTCCTCCTTTGATCCTTTTCTCCTTGTTCAGAATTGTGAGGAAGGAGGAAGTTGTCCTTGACGGCACTAATGCTTCATGTTCCATTACTGTGGAAGGCAGGTAGATTAACTTATTAGGATGACTTAAAAGACCGAGCTTCCCACATACTTCAGTTAAGAGATTTACACATCTTCCTAGTCTGGAGACACAAGTCTGCTTCCTCTCCTTGTTTTCCTAAAGTTGTCTCTCTGTGCTCCTGTGACATGTGGCCAGCAGGGGTAAGTTACTGATGTTTTGCTACAGACAATTGGTTAAGAAGAGCTGACTGTCAGCAGCAATGAGTACCATCACTGCAGTGGGAGAGGGAAGACGAGTTTTCAGAAAACCTTGGCAGGGAAAGACTTGAGAAACCCATGGAAGAAATTTCATGCTTTGCATGCCTGCAGGAAGTAAGCCAAACATTGTACAGTGGTTTCGACTGGCAGACTACATCTAGTATTAAAAAGCACAGATGTACTTGTTTAAGAAAGCAAATGGAAACTCAGCAAGACACAAGCAGATTGATTCCCTCACAAAATGCTCTTTGCATGTAAGGGTGTAGGTTGATGTAGCGGAGCAGATGATAAGGGAGTGCTGCCTGGCAATGTTACAGCTGTACCTTCAGTGCATCCTGCAGATAGGTACAAAGTTCATTCATTGGTTATAATAACCCCTGTAGGACTTCCTTGTAGAATTGCCTTGTTAGGTAATTAAATGCTCTGTCACCATGACAGAATTCTGAGTCATCTGTCATGTCATCGCAACAACCCAAAGATAAAACTGAATCAAATGGCTTTAAATGATGTCTCACCTCTTGACTGCTCCAGAAACTTATTTCACAGTAAGGTTTTATTAACCTAAATCTAGTATGCGGCACACTAAAGACACCGCCAAGGTAGACAAGTTGATTTCTGATGCCAGAATCCTCTTGGACCACTCTCTTGTCAGTCCAGTGAACCAGAAGCTGTCCTTCCCTCAGAGGGCTTGGATTTGTCAGCAGCTGAGAGAGGCTCACTGCGGGCTGCTCTCTGACAAAACACCATCCCGCTTGTCAGAACAAGGATATGATAAAAATACAGCAGGGAGTCTGGGGTTTGCCCAGTTCCCTATGGAGATGACAGATAGTAACCCTGTGCATGTGCATGCTTACCTTCCCAGCAACTTTTTAATGCAGTGATGAATAGAAATCTCATTTTATGTCAGCTTAGAGACATTAAAGATGTTAGGTTCCTATGAGTTTCATGAAAGTATGCAGAGGAGATGGAGAGGGACCTTCTGCAAAGATCTCTCTTGAATGAAAGGCTGAAACTACTTCAGTTGCTAGTTACTGCATACAGAATTGACTTAGGTCATTATTGCTGGAGTGTATATCATGGCTAAGGTCATTAAACACCAGAGAGTCGAGCTCAGAGATTCAAATCCACAGGTAACTAATTTCCTTTGATTTTTGCTACTCATGAAACCTGCTGTTTGTTCTTTGGCTCTTATACAATTCACTTTTACATCACTATGTTAATAAAACAGGCTAGCCTAGATGCCTCCTGGTTCAGGTATTCCTAAACCAGGAAATGCCTCTCAGGTTTATCCTGAACATTTCCTTATTTCCCAAAGTTGCAGAGATCTCACCCTTTCTGGCTGACATGGCCCTGGAGTAGCCATATTCTGATAATGATGATGCCAGATGGCCACAGTTTTGTTCTCAGCCAGATAAGGCCTGAAGGCAAAAGGACTACATGGTCCTGGCATGAAACACAATGGAAGGACTGCCATCCAATAAAAATGTACCTTTGTCTGTACTACATCAATAAGCAGTGAACTTAAAGCACCTTCAAAACAGATTCAGGAACAAACACTGTCTTGGCAGTCACTACACTAACTACTCTGCATTGTTAGTTGTTAGATGCAGCTGTTTTCATAAGCAGTATCTAAGCTAGATACGAAATAAATAACCCTGTGAAGACACATCTTTAGTTTTGGACTTGTCATCTCATCCAAACTGCTGCAGGGTCACAGGGAAATAACTATTTTTAAGCATTCATTTTCTATACCACTTTCTCAAACTGTTTTGTAACCTCCGAGACACATTTGGGGGGCAGTCCAGCAAAACAACTGAGCCAAAACAAGACACTCACCCTCAGATGGTGAATTTTCACAGTGTGGATAATGCAATATCACAGTCAAAGCTCAGAAGAGCCCAGACCAGCCCCCATAACTCAGCAGCAGAGCCCTGCCCTCTGCCTCCCCACCCCCATCTGGCTGTCTTTCTGTTGTGCTGAGCACCTGCAGAGGAAGCAGGAAGCTGGAGCCTGCCAGCATTATTCTTCACTGAAAAACCCCCAAAAAATGGCTGGCAAAAGTTGAAAGTTGCTTTGTCGTGTCTAATGCCCCCCTCAGCTCGCTCAACATGGAGCCTGGGAAGAGAAGAGTGGGGTGATTAGGTGGCAAGTGGCTCTCCTAGCCTCTAAGTAAGAGGCCTAATGTCAGATCTTGCAAAAGGACTCCAGTTTCACAGGTTTACAAGAGATGAGGTCCTTCAAGATCCAGCAAGAGACAACTGACCTCTATCCCACATCAACCCAGTTACTCCTACTCCTCCAGTATTCTTCCGGTCATTTGGTCCCCAGAGTTACCCTAACATTTCACTTTTTCTCATAATTTACCTTTCTCTTCATTGCAAGTTTTTTCTTTCCCAGCTTTTCATTCTGTAATCTCTGTCCCTGACAAACATTCACACATCATTTCCTTTCTGAACTCATTAAATTTTAAACCATGTAAAGCAGATAATGTCATAAGGTATTTCCTTTAAGTAAAAAGAATAGGAGTACATCTTCCATCAACAGTCATTTCTAAATTCAACACTGTTTTCTGTCAATGAGAAGCATGAACTTTACACAGGCTTGATGATATTGCCGTTCAGTGGCAGCTATATGTTCCCACCATAGTCATCCTCGAATGGTAACTTCACAATGCTACATTTTATTGTCTGCAGAGATGCCCCTACTCCAGTCTCCCAAATGAGAGAACTAAGCTCTCCATAAAGGTCCCTCAGAGGTGGACAAGGTGCTTTGCTCTGACTAGGATAAGTGTTGAGTAACTAAGAACATTTGAGATATAAATATATTACTCATTTGCCCATCTTCCCAAAAGATTCACTTACTAGCGCTAAAGAAATGCCTGTTTGTGAAACAAAAAATTAATTTCAAGACTCCTGCCTAAATTTGAGTCACAAGTGCTATTGCTCATCAACACAGGACATGTTCAAGGTAATCTTGAGTACATGTATGTAGTTTAGACCTCCAAAAGAGCCAGTCTACGTTTGAAAGGCGTATCAACTTCACTCAATCAAAGACAGCACCGTAATATGATCCTCAGATGAAGCTAAAAGCTGTAATTCATGAATGTGCAGAGATTACGTAGGAATTCCTGTTGCAGTGACCTAAATCTTTTAGAAACTCTTAGCTTTGCTTCAGCTCTGCTCTTCATGCAACAGCTGCTAAAATATCAAAGATTTACAAAGATTACCCATGAACTGTAATGGCTCAGTTGCTGCAACACACACATCTAAGACAACAATAAAAGTGAAAGAATCAGAGCAGAAAACAGGAGCATGGCAATTCCTCTGCATTATAATGAAAAATTTTATTAAACTGACCAAAGGGACACATGCATTTTGAAGACAGCTTCAAAGAGAGATCTGAACAGGCTGAATCACTGAGCTGAGACCTATGGTATGAGGTTCAGCAAGGCTAAATGCTTGGTCCTGCACTTGGGGCACAACAACCCCGTGTAGCACTACAAGATTGGGGAAGAATGGCTTGAAAGCTACTGGGTAGAGAAGGACCTGGGGATGTTTGTTGGCAGCTGGGTGAACACTAGCCAGCAGTGTACCCAGGTGGCCAAGGAGGCCAATGGCATCTTGACCTTTATCAGAAACATTGTGGCCAGCAGGACAAGGGAAGTGATTCTCCCTCTGTACTTGGCACTGGTGAGGTTACACCTTGAATACTGTGTTCAGTTTTGGGTCCCTCACTACCAGCAAGACATTGAAGTCCTGGAGTGCATCCAGAGAAAAGCAACAAGGGTGAAGGGGCTGGAGATGGAGAACAGGTCTTATGAGGAGCAGCTGAGGGAATTGGGCTTGTTTAGCCTGGACACTGAGGGGAGACCTGATTACTGCCTACAACTACCTGGAAGAAGGTTGTAGTGTGGTAGGTATTGGTCTCTTCTCCCAAGTGACAGGCAATAGGATGAGAGGAAATGGCCTTAAGCTGCACCAGGGGAGGTTCAGACTGGACATAAGGAAATATTTCTTCACAGAAAGAGTTATCAAGCACTGGCAGAGGCTGACAAGGGAGGTGGTTGAGTCACAGTCCCTGGTGGTATTTCAAAGACTCTTAGATGAAGTGTTCAGGGATATGGTTTAGTAGTGGACAGGTATGGTTGGATTTGATGATCTCAAGGGCCTTTTCCAACCTAGTGATTCTATGATGCTTGTAAAGCTGGCATAGTGCATTGTGAGCAATTCTACTTGACCTCATCATAGTCTGAATTTTCCTTTTGTTTAAGGGTACAACAAATTGCTACAGTGAGGTAAATAACATTCACAGACTTTTCTGGAGTACACACCACTATCTGTTAAAGCTGATAAGGTAAACTGCACTGCTATTAAGACTTCAATACCATGAATTAAAATGAGGTTTTAGTAATTGCACTGAGTCAAAGCTGCTCCTGAAGTCATTAGTCACAAGGGGTCTCTTAAATTCTCCATGCTGTGTTGGACTAATTGGGACTTTCCTGTCCTCTGCTGTATACACTTTCAATTTTGTTGGGTTTTTTGGTTTTTTGGTTTTGTTTTTGTTGGGTTTGTTTGGGGTTTTTTTTGGTTTTTTGGGTTTTTTTTGCTATCACTAACGCTCCTCACAGCCTTTTAAATAGAGATCTTTCTTGTAAGAACTGAGTTGTATGCACATGAGAGGTAGGCAAGTCCCCTGTTATGGCTATACAAAGCATCTAAGTTGAAACATGGATTTTGCATTGAAAGAGGAAGAAGTACTGTCCTCAGTATTCCTTTAAATGCCTCTGCTACATCACAAATTTGATTAGTGTTTTCTTAACAAACCTGCAGAATGTCTTAAAATTATGCCATGTTCTAGTGACTAAATTTAAGACTGTTAATGCCATTGGTTTAACTTAAATTAGCTATTAAATTTTACCATCTTATACTAGACAAGCCTAGCACACACCTACTATTGGTTTTTTGGTTTTTGTTTTTGTTTTTTTTTTTAAACAGGCTGACTCAAGATTCTGGCCAAAATTGCTGTGATATAGTTTGAAATTTCACAGGTATATCTCTGAGATCTTTAGAACAGGTGAAGCTGACTAGGAGGTAGGTGTGTACCAGCAGGTCATATCATGGTAAAATGCTAAAGCATTAACTGGTACATGCAGAAAGGCTGCTAGATGTACTTCATACTGTGATACCAAAGACCTCTAAAACAGTTAGGTCTTTCTTCTGCTGGTGTCACCAAGTCAGGATATGATTCACAAAAAATAAAGAAAAACCACTTCATGCCTACTCCTTTCTTCTAATGATTGAAATGAAAATTAGTCTGATGGTTTGGTTTTATCCATCTGGTACTGAATAGAGTTTTACCTACAACAAAATTCAGACACACTGTCTCCAGATGTTAAAGGCTATGAAATCTCCATGTTATGAACTCTCTGTTATGTGTGCAATCCAAAGTTTGTCCTTTTTGTTTTCTAGAATTTTCTTTTAAATCAGAACTAGTATGCTGCAGGACATAAAATTGGGAACCACATCCTCTCCTTATGACACAATCAATAACTGAACAAGTTGTATAGGGAGTTAGGTTGGAAAATTGCTTCTCCTTCTGTTTTCCACAGAGATACAAAAGAAAATTAAAGGTTGAGAGAGTGAAAACGAGTGTCAGAGTTGGATTTTAAACCTTCAGATGAGAGGTTTAAAGGACAAGTTTTCTCAGGCAGCAGAGTTATATTGATTGCCAAAAGACTCCAAGAATCCCTCAAAAACACTCAAGAGGAAATTAGCTGTGTAAATTCTACTATTTTGTACAGCTCTGGTTGTCCATTCTGACTTCTGTAAGAATACAAAATAACTGCTTAAAAATCTCTCTTCGAAGTTCATCTTGCTTATTTGTGTTTCCTGAAAAACTCCAGAACTTCTGCAGCAGGTTCCACTGCACTGCGTAGCTATTTCCCCGGTACCTCACTATCTGAGATAAACTACTCTAAGTCCTGAGTGAATGTGGAGAGACCCTGAAGTGCAGGTGAGTGATCCTTCAGAAACACAAGAACTCACTGTTTTTACTGGCTAGGTCTGGGTATAAGATGTGTGCATTGTCTGGGATGCCAAGGCTTGAAGCCACAACCTTCTGGATTAAACTTTGAGGGACAAGACAGCAAAGCTCAGGCTCAACCCAACTGCTGGCACACAAGTAATGTCTTCTGTCTATGGCAAGTGAGGGTTTCAGAGTGTGGCTTCTGCTATAAAATGCCTAAAACCGAGTGCTGCAGAATCACCTTTATTTTATCCAGTAGTCTTGGGAGGATTCAGATCTCAATTGTTTTTCTGATATTGTCTGAAATATACTTTATACACTAAGGTGCATTTAATTCTGGTGGAGAACACTTTGTCTTGTCCCAGTCTTGCCATATGAGAAAACAATCCTTCTTAGAATCAAGGGCTGTAGTTTGACAGTAACAAAAACCTAATCCAAACAGTAAAGACCGTTCTTCCTGTATTACCATTGGGTCTGGGAATATCCCAGTGCAAATGGGTTTTCCACTTATTGAAGGAGAAGAGTGAAAATCTTTAGTATATTAATCTTATAATCTGAGCAAATCAACTGGGGATCAGAGAGGATTTTATTACAGGATGTTCAGGGAATGCTGCAGGAGGGCACAGCTAAAAGATTTTTAGAAGTTGACAAGATATATGTCTTGTAGCTAAACTCAGAGATGTCTGACTGCTCAGCTGACCTGAACAGATAAAATGCCACATTATTTGTAGGAGAACCTAGTGATCCAGTGAAACAGGGCAGTAAAGCTGCCACCAACAGGGCACAGCGCAAAGCATTGTAATCAGACATAGCAACCAAGACCTTCGGAGTGAGCACTATGCCTCGATCTGAAGCAATTTGTTATGCTGAGAAGGTTCAGTAATGTGTTATGCAATTACACAAAGCTATGCGACTGTTAAATATTTCTTCCTATTTCTACTGCTATTTATATTTTCCCAGACTGAAAGCTGGCATGCAGACACTAGTTGGCCCAAGAGTTGTGTGTGTTTTGCTTTCACAAAAAATCAGCTTAGCTTCACCTCAAGAGCTTTGGAAACTCCCTAGGCTAATAGATTCATTAAAATTAGGCTCCAAACCAAACTTTGGAATCTTGGGTTTTCTGGGCACTACAGCAATAAGGCAATGTTGAGAACTGGGTCACATTTTCAGTAGTTTTTCTTTAGATAACCACACTTTTATAAAAAATCTCACAAACCTCAGCATTAATGTATTATACCATTAAAAGAGAAAAGGAACTTCAATGTAAGTAAACATGCCTCTGGAGAATGGTTTTAAAATACAGTATTATGGTGCTACAAGTTCTATTAAGGTCTGAAACTTAAAAATAATACTAAGATAAGGTCCTTTTACCATAAAATTTTAGTGCTGCTTTACCAGGCAGCTAAATACCTGAGATGGATTGAAGTGATACAATATGCTTGCTAACTTATATAAGCATTAAAAACAGCGTAAAAAACAGAACTATGCCAAAGTGCAGTTCCATTAGAACAGGTTTTAATCTGGGCATAAAGGACAGCAGGAGCATTTTAATGTAGAGATAAGAGACATGTAAGCATAACTGCAGAAGCCATTCCACATGGAGCAAAGGCAGAAAGAGAGCTCTTCAGAGCAAGAGTAGAGAGAGCACTGCAAGAGGTCACTGGTCATACAAAAGCATTATAGAATCACCAGGTTGGAAAAGACCTCTTGGATCATCAAGTCCAACCATTCCTATATGCCACTAAACCATGTTCTTGAGCACCTCGTCTACCCATATTTTAAATACTTCCAGGGATGGTGTCTCAACCACCTCCCTGGGCAGCCTGTGCCAATGCCCAATGACCCTTTCTGTGAAAAATTTCTTTCTGATATCTAGTCTGAATCTACCCTGGTGCAGCTAGAGGCCATTGCCCCTTGTCCTGTCCCTTGTCACTTGGGAGAACAGGCCAGCATCCTCCTGTCTACAACCTCCTTTTGGGTAGCTGTAGAGAGCAATAAGGTCCCCCGTCAGCCTCCTCTTCTCCTGTTGGAAACAGATGCAGAGATCAATATGATCACCAAGTGTTTGCTTTATTGAGCTTAGCTGTTTTTCTGTATACACCCTATTCGGTTACATAACTGTGTGCTCAGGAGGATAACTACAGTGTGTTATTGGTTAAAGGTAGCTGTCCATAAAGCTATTACTAACATTGGCTAAACTACCACGGCTGCCAAGAAACCAAGTTACTCTAAAGCTAACTATGTTGACAGTTCTCTTCTGCTTTTTTCCTTTCAGTTGGTACTTGTTTATCTTCCAGCTCTCTGCTTCAAGGTCTTGTTAAAGATGTTCAGTACCAAGCAGTTTCACAGCATCCAGGCATTCTTCTCTGTTCAATGTTCCCACATTCTCCAGGCTAAACAACCCCAGCTTTCTCAGCCGTTCCTCATAAAGCTTGTTCTCCAGCCCCTTCACCAGCTTTGTTGCCCTTCTCTGGACTTGTTCCAGGGCCTCAACATCCTTCTTGTGGTGAGGGGCCCACAACTGAACACAGGAGTCAAGGAGCAGCCTCACCAGTGCTGAGTACAGAGGGAGAATCACCTCCCTGGACTTGCTGGTCACACCGTTTCTGATCCAAGCCAAGATGCCATTTGCCTTCTTGGCCACCTGGGCACACTGCTGGCTCATATTCAGTTGGCTGTTGACCAACACCTGCAGGTGTCTCTCCTCCTGGCAGCTTTCTAGCCAGACCTCTCCTAGTCTGTAGCTCTGCATAGGGTTGTTGTGCCACAAGTGCAGGACCCGGCATTTGGCCGTGTTAAACCTCATGCCATTGGACTCAGCCCAGTAGTCCAGCCTGTTAAGATCCCTTTGCAGAGCCTCCCTATCCTCCAGCAGATCGACACTTCGACCCAGCTTAGTGTTGTCTGCAAACTTGCTAAGGGTGCACTCAATGCCTTTATCCAGGTCATTGATGAAGACATTGAACAGGACTGGACCCACACTGAGGGACATCACTTGTGACCAGCCTCCAGTTGGATTTAACACCATTTCCCACCACTCTCTGGAGTTGGCCATTCAACCAGTTTTCTACCCAGGAGAGCGTGCGCCTGTCCAGGCCAGAGGCTGAGAGTTTCCTAAGCAGAATGCTCCTCAAGAACTGCAAAGGGTAACTGTCCCTGTGGATTCAAAATCAAGTACCAAGGTAGCCACTGTAGTTCTCTTAATTATTTACACTGAGAAAATTAAAATCAAGTACTGTGGTGCTGCAATAATGGCACTTTTTGGCAAGCTTTTAAATAACCCCTGAGCATCTGAAAGACTGGTAAGAAAAATATGAGGAGACTTACTTTACTGCTGTGGTCATGGTAAATCTGTTCTCTTTAAATTATTTCCCTTCTGAAGGAATAGAGGATCACCTCAGATTTTGCTGCATTGTGGTCATAATTATGTCAGATAAAACAAGTTACTTGCAGCTAGGCTTGGATTAAAAAAAGTGACTGAGATGTTTTTCTTGTTTAGTATCATCATAAATGTGTGTGCTGTCACAAGGACTGTTAAATGCAGACATAATGTTGTGTTCTGGTTAAAATGTTTCATTCTGCACTAAAAAGGGAAAATTGTAAGTATATATAAATATATTTATATATTTATAATTAGCCTTAATTCTAAATACTCTCACGGTGCCACACAGAGAGCTGGTCTAAAATGGGTAAATATAACGTGTTGCTGCTTTGAGTATAATACTTTTAAGAGGGCAGTTTTTCAAGGCTGCTCCACCTCAGCTTTGCCAAGCTAACTAAGAATAAATACCATTCCATGCTTCCTCAGGAAGTTATGCCCCACATCTTATGAGCTGGGAATGCAATTCTATAAAGCAGTAGCACCTCCCAGAGGATGCTGACTGCTCTCTGCTCTGTAGTACCCCAAGCAGTTTTCTTCTCCCAGCTACCAGTCTTGTTTTAGGGAGGCAAATGTTGATACAGGTGTGAGTTAAGGTGTGAAGTATCTTGCAAATACTTAACAGGAACTCCTCAGCTGAAGCCCTCGCACAAGTTACAGTCACACTGCCTCCAGTTACAGTCAGGGAATAACCTGGTGGAACAGAGATCTTACTCCAGGAATAAGACCCAAGAGCTGCAGGAAGCTGGGGCATTCATCTCAGTTTGGAATCAGGAACAGGAGAGAAGACAGTTTCAATTTCTAAGTGGAATATATTTTTAAATAACTTTGAAATGGAAAAGAACTCTAGAAATACTGGTTTTGTATTTAACAAGAACACAAAGTTCTTGAAATCTCAACATTCTCAGAAACTCTCAGTTTTAGTTGCATGCTTAATCAGTAGCAGTACTGGCTTTGCAGACTGAGGCTGCAGGACTGGATTATAGTACTTGAGTACAGCAGTGCTCTCCATTCAAAGAATGGACAGAAAAGAGTGCCAATACACATCTTCATCCCAGCAGCGTACGGGTACTTTTGATCTAAAAGCTGTCATCCATTCTCATGAAACACAATTCACTCTCCAATAAGATTTAAAGTTAAAGACTTTTCTGGCTTCAGTAGCAGTTAGATGTGGTCTCTGTTGTCTACAGAACAACCATTTACCCAGAGAAAATACAAGAAGCACAAATGGAATTAGTAGGCTTTTCCCTTTTATAGGTGACAGTGTAATAGATTTCCAGGCTTATAAAAATCAAGGTGAGGAACAGATTTCCACTCCCTGAACAAAAATAATTCCTATATAAGCACAAGCTAATTTTTCTTTTAATTCTCTGCATATAATCAGTAGTCAAAATCAGAGAATATTTTAAAAATAGAAGTATTTTAATGCACTCTTTAATTAAATAGAATGCATCGGTTCACAAAGAAGTAATGCAATTTAGGCATCAATGCCTTAAATATAAAAGTAAACAGTCATGCAAAGGACACTGTGCATTCCTCCATTCTACTATATTTGTGATAAAAGTATGCAAGCAGTATAGGGCAACATTATTTGAAAAGCCATCACACAAAGCCTCTTTTCAAGTATTTCGAAGTTATTTGATAGAAAATATTTTTTGATACTCTAGTGAGAAAAATATACTATTTAAAGAAACTTTCTATGATTATAAAGTTTCACTGAAGTTGGATTGACTTCCTCAAAAATGAGTAAATACTGGCACTGACACTCTGATCATAGAATCATGGAACCATAGAACAACCAGGTTGGAAGGGACCCATTGGATCTTCTAGTCCAACCATTCCGATCAAACACTAAACCAAGTCCCTCAAGACCTCATCCACCCGTGCCTTAAACACCTCCAGGGAAATTGACTCAAGGTGATGCTTAGAGAAGCCTTGACATCAAGAGCTGCAACATAGTTTAAGTTAATTTTTAGCAAGCATAACTTGTGCAAATGTCACCAAAATGAATACTAACCAGACACATAGATATAATATACCTTTTGAAGATAGAATCTTTACATCTCCAATATGCAAAGCTGCTTCTCCACTGCAAGTCTGCTGCTGACTGCTGTGGAAAGTGAGACTGTCTGAACTTTTACATGGATGCAAAACTGTTCTAAATAGCTACACGGGACAGCCAGACCTCAGCTAAACTAAAGCAAGACACAGGGACAGCAATCCATTTTCACTTATTTAATAAGTAACTGTACCTTATATCAGGAAGCCTGCACCCTCAATGCAGGGATGTATGCTTGCAATTCCAATTTTGCATGGTACTGAGAGACTTCAGAGGAACTTTTGCTACTCCACATCACTTCAGTCTTAGCTGTAACCACAGGCCACAAAATTCAAACCAATACATCTGCAAAAGTCTGAATGTGTCAGAAGCTAAATCTTTAAATTTGGAAGGAATTAGGCTCATTAAACTGCATTTCAAACTGATATGTGACTAAGCATAAAACAGTCTCAGTCCAGAACTAAAACTGATATATTTTACTGCAGGAAGCTTGTTTTATTTTCCTAGTAATGACTAGACTGAGCAGTAAAGTGCGATCATTTATAACCCTACAATTCCACAATATTACAAAAAATTCACAGAATTATAGAATTGTTTAGGTTGGAAAAAACCTTCAAGATGATCAAGGTTAACCATTAACTTGGCTCTGCCAAGTTCACATCTAAACCATGTCCCTAAGCACCACATCTATACATCTTTTAAATACCTCCAGGGATGGTGACTTCACCACTCCCCTGGGCAGCTTCTGCCAATGACTGACAATGCTATTGATGAAGAATTTTTTCCTAATCTGCAGTCAAAACCTCCCCTAGCACAACTTGAGGCCTCTTCCTTTCATCCTATCACTTGTCACTTGGGAGAAGAGACCAACACCCACCTCTCTACAACTTCCTTTCAGGTAATTGTAGGCAGTGATAAAGTCTCCCCTCAGCCTCCTCTTCTCCAGGTTAAACAAGCCTAATTCCCTCAGCTGCTCTTCATAAGACTTGCTCACCAGCCCCTTCAGCAACCTTGTTGCTCTTCTCTGGACTCGCTCCAGTACCTCAATGCATTTCTTGTAGTGAGGGGCCCGAGAATGAACATAGTATTCAAAGTACAGCCTCACCAGTGTTGAGTACAGGGACACCATCACTTCCCTACTCCTGCTGGCCACACCATTTATGATACAAGTCAGGATACTGTTAGCCTTCTTGGTCACCTGGGCACACTGTTGGCTCTTGTTCAGCTGGCTGTGGACCAGCCTCCCCAAGTCCTTTTCCACTGAACAGTTTTCTAGGCATTCATGCCCAAGCCTGAAGCATTTGAAGGGGGGAAGGAGGGGGTTTCCCAAATGACACACACTGTTGGTCCCAAGTGACCCAGCGCTTAGCCTTGTTGAACCTCATAGAGTTGGCTTCAGCCCAGCAATCCAGTCTATCCACATGCCTCTGAAGAGCCTTCCTTCCCTCAGCCAGATCAACACATCAGCACAATTTGGTATTGCCTACAGATCCTTCTCTCTTCCTGACAAGTAGGTCCAGCAGGATACTTTGTTTAGTTGTCTCACTTCACCAGATAATCCAGGCAAATAATTCAGGAACTAGTAGTCTAGAAAAGCTGCATTATCATCTTGCATGACTGCTGGCACTGTTGCACACCAACGTTAACATATTCTCCTCTTTGTCTGTATAGCCAAATGAATCTAAATTAAAATGTAGACTTGATGAAATTAATTAATGGATTATCATTTAACCCTGACCCACAGGAAGCATATATTATGACGAGATAAAAAAAGCTTCCTTTTAGATGATAGTTCCTAAGAGTTATGTCTATTAACCTTTAAACAAGTACTTTGAAAAATACACTGGAAAGCCACTAAAACCCAATCAATTTAAAGGAGTTCAAGAATCTCCTTTTTTAACATTAAAGAAACACTTCATAACTTGGAAAAAAACCCCATGAGAACATTCCTTTTCCTACAGACATTGACTTAAAAAGAAATAAGACAACAAGGTGTTGATATGCTGAAAGTGTGTGAGTTTACAGTAGCTTCCTCAAATCTGAAGTTAAGTAAAGGAATCAAAATGTATAATGATGATTAATCAAATCATGTGCTTGAGCTAATTGAAAAAAACCCCAAACAAACAAAAACCCCACACATAAGCCCATAAGTAGTCCCAAAGTTCGTTCATGTGTGCAAGACAACCATTGCAGTACTTCAGTACCTCCAACACGTGTTTTCAGTGCTGAGGTCCAAAATCTAGCTCTTAAAATGCTTGTTCTGTTGTTGCCAACATGAGGAAGCATTTAACTCCAGTTTCATAGAAAGATGTAGGTGTCCAAAGTGGAATTTAAATCAAACACATGCACTTAAATCCAGCAGTGACAGTCAAAACAAGAGATCTACACATCTCCAGCAGTAGAGGAAATGTGCACAGTTTTTCTTGATAGAAAATTCTAAAACAAGCAAATGATTGGGGATTAAATCTGGAGTCTCATTTTGTAACACACAATCTCTCTTTCCAGCCACAGAATATTTAAGTACGCCATTTAGAAGTGGAGGAATTTCAAGCAGAGATTGAGAGCGCTCTTTCCCTGAGATAAAATTACCTGCTTCTGGAGTTAAGTTCTATGCGTTCAAATACATTTCAGGAAAAGGGAAGAACTGAGTTTTCCAACATTCAAAATGAACGGGCCGAGCCATGAAGTAGAACATATAACATTTTCAGGAAGGATTTCTTACTACAGCATTTCTAAGAGCATTCCTGAAGATACAATCTTCTGACTTTCAGGGAAAAAATATATTGTTAGGCAAATGTAAGGTTGCAAGTATCAGTGTATGTATATCCAGAATGTATATTGTCTTCGAAAAATCACTTAATTCATCAAAGCTTAGTAAATTGAGGATAAGCAGATTTCCTACAGAAACATCAAAGTTACTTGGAGTAAATCAGACTAAGTCTGCATGTCGAGTGGACAACACTAAGTGTGGGCAAATGGAAGTTAATGGGTTCAGAAAGGAACAATGCGTTGAATTCTAAACTAACTGTACCTCTCACCACAGAAAAGGTATTAAGTTAAAAATCACAGTTCAATAGATTCTGACAAATAATAATCCAAGTAATATTAGAAACCATAAAGATGCTGAAAGGAAATAAGAATGTATTTCGACATTTTTTTATACATTACTGAGGTGTTCTCTTATGATACTCCTATGATTCTCCTACATTTCTGGACTCAGAGAAAGAACACATAAAGAACATACAAGTGCAAGGACAGTCAGGGGAATTATTAGAAAACAAAGTTGGGAAAGGTATCTAAATAAGAAGACAACCAAAAGACTGTAATACTTTGATTCACAGAAGAATAAAAATGCTATAGAGGGATAAAAAATTATACACAAAAAAAGGAAAATGGAATGCTTCTGTCCAAGAAAGAAAATGTAATATATTTTTAATAAATATCATCTACATGTCTTTCCATTCCAATTTAATGCTCATTTAATGTTTGCCATTATACTCACTCTGGATAGCAGCAACTGTAGAGAACCTCAGCTGAATTCTGAATGCCCTTTTGCTTCATGTTGAAGCAGTCTTACAGTATATATACTGCCCCTCAGAACTACAAGGACAAGCTGGTCTGGTCACGGAATCCAACACATGGACAACACAACTTGAATCAGCATCCTTTATGTAAAGTAAATACCTTATTCTTTCTTCTTCAAGTGAATTCCTTCATGGATTACAAGATTAGCAGACAGTGGCTACAAAACTGCTGATCAAGTTCAAAATTTACAAAAAAATAAAAATAAATTTAAAATTGCACTTACATTAGTGAATCGACAGAAGCAGTCTGAGTTAAAATGGAATGGGCTCTAGACTGTGTAATTAGATTAGTAGTTGACCCATAATACTACCTACCACAGTAAGATACACATTTAGATAGTATTAAATATAAAAATCTTGATCTCTAATCTACTTGTAACAAGCCACAAAGCCAAAACGAGATTCAAATGGTTATGCCCTGTGCAGGTTGTCTTAAAGTTCCCTGATCATGCCACTGGTTAAAAATCAGTGTTTTCTGCATTAAAATTGAGCTTGATCAAAGAAAAATAAGAAAGTTAATCAACAGTGAAAGCAAAGAGTAAAGAATATCTTTGGTAAGATGTAAAAATATTAAATCAGTGAAGAAGAATCTGTTTTACAACAAACAACGTAATTTTTCCATGAAGTTTTATAAATTAGCATTATATTTTCATCCTTTAAATATATATTAACTAAGTCTTGTATCCATCATTTTGCCTCAGACCAATGTCAAAAACATTCCATGGAATGTTTCAATAAACTAATTAAAAGATCAGAGAATAACCAGGTTGGGAGAGACCCACTGGATCATCAAGTCCAACCATTCCTATCAAACACTAAACCATGCCCCTTAGTACCTTGTCCACCTGTGCCTTAAACACCTTCAGGAAAAGTGGCTCAACCACCTCCCTGGGCAGCCTGTCCCAGTGCCCAACGACCCTTTCTGTGAAAAACTTTTTCCTAATGTCCAGCCTAAACCTCCCCTGGCAGAGCTTGAGGCCATTTCCTCTTGTCCTGTCCCCTGTCACTTGGGAGAAGAGGCTGGCTCCTTCTTATACCTATAAACCTTCATTTTCTTACATCTTCAGGCTACCACAGCTAGATTAACACTACTAATAGATAACCCACTCTCTCCAAAATACACCATAACCTTTAAGAAAAATGAAGATGTAGAGTAAGAAATACAAAGGCAGCTTGGTCAAGTTGCAAATTTTTAAAGAACTCCGTTTAAACAAGAGTTGGAAAGAAAAACCTATTTAGTATTGAGAGAGAGAGAGATGTTCTAACTTCTCAGTGAGGGTGTTGCGGGAGGGAGACAACGGAGCTTTAGAACTACGCAATGAAATCTCATCTACATTCCAGAGCTGCACATTGCAGCTGCAGAGCTGTTGCACTGAACAACGCAGTTCCTTCATCACAATTTTTCATTGGAAAGAGAGAAGGGTTTATGTTCAGAAAGGGGGTGTAAAGCCTACAGAAAGAGTACCTGGAACATATTCAGGAGAGCTGAAGAAACACAGAAATCCATGTGATTTTAATTAACCAAGTTTCAGGTATTATTTTTGTAGCATGATTTTTCCATGCATTATTTGGCTAAACAGGTAGTCTGCTTTATGCCTCTTCCATTGAGGATTATATCCAGTCACTAATTCTATGCTGAGATACACAGTTCCTGCCTAAAATCAAGATGGAACAATAGAAAACATTAATCTTTTTCCAAATTACTTTTGTCTTTCAAAACAAACACAGATCTGGTAAGCAGCCTCACTAAACATCCATGCTTCTAGTACAGGGGCATCTGGAGAAGCCACACGCACTACAGGAAACCTAAATTGTCGTGACTGATGTTTAAGTCTAGTCAGCCCCACAAATGTGACAGGATAATTCTGTCTGAGTTGTTTACTCTCAGCACTTTGAGTCATATAAGGTGGCAATTACAGTGAAGTTAATAAGAAAATATTTAATTTACTGACTGCAGAATCATACCATGAATCAGCCTTCGAAGAAACAGGATTAGGTAAAAAAAATCACAAACAATAATTGCGTCTATTAAAAAAAAAAACAAACACAATAAATATGTAAAATCTAGTTCAGTCTAATATTCCACATGCATGTCAGATTATTCAATTAATGAATAATGGATATATCTCTTTTTTGATGTCTTGTTGCTTTTTATAGTATGAAAAGACAAGCATTATGAAAATATATTATCTTAAAAACAGTCTCCTGTCCAAAAGTCCCCGTTTTCTATTTTCCTGTTGCTAACGTAATTGACAAAATACTTAATACCACTGTTTTTTTTTCTTGTAAACCAATTCTTTTATGGGTTTGAACAGTTGTGGTTTTGCCTCTGAGTTTGTGATTGTGTTATAAAGTTGTAGTCATGCTGTGAAACAGCAATAGGCAAAGTCTTGGGCACACTGACTTACCAGATGGTGAAACAGCATTTCATCAAAATGAAGGTAGAATTCTAACAATATTGGTATATTTATAGAAAAAGGGAGAAGGTTGCTATTGTTTTCTTCTCCTCCTCTTCAAGTAGTCAATACCACATAAATTATCAGAGATTTAATTTGCAAATCTAAATTTAGATGTTCTAGATTCATACAGAATCTCTTCAGAGGTCTGCAAACATCTGCTGCTATTATCAGTTCTAGGTCTCACCCTGGGGCACCACAAGTCAATTCACTTCTCATCAAAATTTCCTTCAGGATCCATATTACCTGCTCTAAAATTAGACCACAGTCCAATTTAAACCTAGTGGCTCCAAGATTAGAGAAAACAAGGTTACGGTTAAGTCATAAGTCTTGTTCATTCTTACATTACACCACTTCTGTAAGTAAAACCTTGCTAACATCTAAAGCAATAAAATAATTATGACAAAGTGGCAAATTCTGACCAAAGATTTTGTTTGGAAACATTTATTGCAAAGCTTCTTTCAAGCCAGTTCTAAGATGCTTAATTTTCCCTGCTGCGTGTCAGACATCTGTGCTCTTAACAGTAACTGGTAAAGTTAAGGATTGCAAAAACCAGTCACCGCAGCTTTTGAACTCTCCAGTACCTCTGCTGATAAAGGTGGGTTGAAGAGAACTTGGTTTTGCTTTCACCTGTTTTTGTAAATATGAGAAATAATACATTAGAATACACTACACAATAAAGATTCAAAAGACTTATTTAATACAAAGGATACGCTAATTTGGGTGCCAGCTTTTTCACTAGTGTTAAAAAGTTGCAGGACCATCCTGGTTTGGTTTCCTTTCCTGCAACCGTATACCATGGCTGGAAAAGCTGTGGAAAAACAATAATCAGCTCAAAACTAAGAAGGCCTTTATAGTTTCTGTTGTCAAAAGTATTCTTTTAAAAGCACATAACTCACAGTTGTTGGTTAAAACCAAAATCTGTAACTGCTGACTGTAGCACAAGGACCAATGTTTTGCCATCATTTGTCTGGCTTATGAATTTTAGAACTTCTTTCTATGAGGATGAGGCTTGTTCCTTAGTGATGGAGCAACACAGGTCTGTCCCTGCATATGTATGCGTGTGCTTGGATGTATACTGACCACAACATAACTAATCATCATTTACTTCACAGATATGATTCGCTATACAGCATAACTGGTACTTTATCCTACTGCTATTACCGTCCTTGGTTTTGTCTTTATGAAGCTAAAGACTCCCTTCCCTCCTGGCTGATCCAAAGCAGTCACCGTAATTCACAGAATCCTTCCTTAAAATTCACCTTCTGAATAAAATATGGCAAAATTATTTTATATTTCATAGAAACATAGAACAACCAGGTTGGAAGAGACCCATCGGATCATCAAGTCCAACCATTCCTATCCAGCACTAAACCATGTCCCTCAGGACCTCATCTACCCGTGCCTTAAACACCTCCAGGGAAGGGGAATCAACCACCTCCCTGGGCAGCCTATTCCAATGCCCAGTGACCCTTTCCGTGAAAAACTTCCTCCTAATCTTCAGCCTAAATCTCCCCTGGCAGAGCTTGAGGCCATTTCCTCTTGTCCTGTCCCCTGTCACTTGGGAGAAGAAGCCAGCTCCCTCCTCTCTACAACCTCCTTTCAGGTAGTTGTAGAGAGTAATGAGGTCTCCTCTCAGCCTCCTCTTCTCCAGGCTAAACAACCCCAGCTCTCTCAGCTGTTCCTTATAGGACCTGTTCTCCAACCCCTTCACCAGCTTTGTTGCCCTTCTCTGGACTTGCTCCAGAGCCTCAACATCCTTCTTGGGGTGAGGGGCCCACAACTGAACACAGGATTCAAGGAGCAGCCTCACCAGTGCTGAGTACAGACTTGCTCCAGAGCCTCAACATCCTTCTTGGGGTGAGGGGTCCAGAACTGAACACAGGATTCAAGGAGCGGTCTCACCAGTGCTGAGTACAGAGAGAGGATAACCTCCCTGGACCTGCTGGTCACACTATTTCTGATACAAGCCAAGATGCCATTGGCCTTCTTGGCCACCTGGGCACACTACTGGCTTATGTTCAGTCAACTGTCAAACAACACCCCAGGTCCCTCTCCTCCTGGCAGTTTTCCAGCCAGACTTCTCCCAGTCTGTAGCTCTGCATAGGGTTGTTGTGCCCCAAGTGCAGGAACTGGCATTTGGTCATGTTAAAGCTCATGCCATTGGACTGAGCCCAGCGGTCCAGCCTGTTCAGATCCCTTTGCAGAGCCTCCCTACCCTCCAGCAGATCCACACTTCCACCCAACTTAGTGTCATCTGCAAACTTGCTGAGAGTGCACTCAATGCCTTCATCCAGGTGATTGATGAAGACATTGAACAGGGCTGGACCCAGCACTGAGCCCTGGGGAACCCCACTTGTCACTGGCCTCCAGCTGGATTTAACACCATTTCCCACCACTCTGTGGGCCTGGCCATCCAGCCAATCAGTTTTCTACCCAGGAGAGTGTGCGTCTGTCCAGGCCAGAGGCTGACAGTTTCCGCAGCAGAATGCTTGTATATGTTTGTACCTGGACAACAATTTAGGATGGAAATTCAATACCCGTTGCACATTTTTTTCTTGTGTGATTCTGTCTGTACCAGTGTTGCACTAATTTGGGATGTGTTTCTTATTCTAGTTTTTCCAGAACATATTTTTGTTAAGTAAATCCCATTTGTATTTAGTTTTACACTCTTAGTATAGTTGAGCTCAAAGTGTAATGACTTTGGGCATGCTAGAATCGAATCAACAGCTCTGAAGGTCACTTGCCTTTACCACTAGCCTAGGTGTGGTCTGACGGCACAGAGTCAGTGCCAACACAGGTACATTAACGCCATCTTGAATTTAGTTTGGGTTCCCAGCAACAATCCCTAGTATCTACAGAACTGTCTTATCTGGAAAGGTTGGCATTGATCAGAACAGCACAAAGTTTCACTTTCTTTCATCTTTCATGATGGCAAAATGTGGAGAAAACATGAGGAAGGGAATAGTGCAAAACTGCTTATGCCAATACTGCTGTTCCCTTCCTTTGGAACAGTAAATTTTCATGAGGCTATTTTAGCCTCATGAAAATAAAAATCTCATCTTACCTCCACATTAGTGCTTAGATAAACAAACAAAACCAAATTACGGAGAAACAACAAGCAGAAATGAGTTTACATTTGCAGCTTAATTAGTTTTAAAATTTTTTTTCCCTGCATCGTTTCACTGCTTGACCTACACATGTGAATATACTGTGTATTTTTAGAAAAAACTAAAAATATGGTTTGAACCTTCTGTGATGGTTTGATACTTCCTCATGTCTCTAGCTAAAAAGTGTTATTATTATGCTTTAACTGGTTTTATTCCATTTAAACATTTTAATATGTTCATGGGGAAAAAATATTTTTCAGCAATTTAACTTAGCAAGAACCTCCAGATCTATTAATTAGCAACCTGTATTGCTGGCAAGTATTGCTGAAAAACATTCATTTAGGTGTTTCTAGCAAGAAAATAAAAATCTATGCTTAGATTTAAAAAGTCATACCTTGAACATTTGTCTCCAGTTATTTTATTTGCAAGGTTTTGCATGGTCTGTAACTCACAGATTCACCAGCAAATGTAATCTACCTACCCATCTTCAAACACCACCACTCTAAGCTTTCTAGTCCTTACCGACTCATTCTTCCTATATTGTCAATTAAAACAAAGTACAAAAAAAAAAAAATAAAAAAGGAGCCCACTTTGGGTAGAAACTAAGTGGAACTCTGCCTTATGGTCCATAAAAGTAGTATGTACTTCTGCATTTCCATGGATATGCTTCTCAATAAAAATAAGAATGTTTCATGTTCAACCAAGCAAAAAAAAACAGGCTTTGCAAAATCAGTCCAATTTGCTGCTCTAAATTTTATACTCTCAGGTGTTAAGGACTGTAAGGAACAAATTCCAATTTTTGCCTTTAGCTTGAAGTTTATCTGTGCAAAAAAGACCTGAAAATGAACAGCTGGGTCAGGAAAGGACTATCAGTCATGGTTGTTTTTTTGAAAGGAATACTTAGACATATTCTACATCTTCCTTTGTAAGCCTAGGGTGCGGGTCTTGGGAACTAGCTCTACTGCTTCAATGGAAGAAAAGGAAGTGACTGATTGAATTATTAAATTCAAAGTTATTAATCAATGAGGAACATTTCATAATTTTAAGTAATAACAACACTGAAAGACTTAGAAAAAAAGCAGTTAATGGAGTCTATATTTATTTAATTTGTATCTTAACACTGAAGTCTGAGAGAAGGTATAAACTTAATTCCCAGGCAGCATCCTCCAACTAAGAGAAAATCTCAAAAGCTGAATCTCTATTAGACAATTAAACAGGGCCAGAATAGTCTTGGGCACTGTCTTGCAGTTCTTTGTACAATTTAACATACTTAAATGTTCCTTTTTACCACTCTCCCAAGCTAAGTCATACTGCTAGGTCAGCACAGGTCAGGAACTTACTCCCACTAGACGGTATGGTTTGACCACAGTATGTTACGTAGATAAAGAATAGAAATATTGATCATACAGATGTAAATCATGATGTGATGCTTACTTTAAAAGTCAGAGAACAGATTAAGACATATTTTATTTAGTAACACAGTCCTATGGTCTGGACTAGCAGAGAACAGGAGTTCTGCAGAGACAGACTGCTGAGGACTATAAGAAAAGTAGCACGTTTCCCCATAGCAGGTTACAGACTTTTAGAAATAAGTATCCTTCGGTATTCCTAAATTTCAGTGAGGGCAATAGAAAGGTAAGTTTTTCATAGGGATAAGAAGCTGTAAATCTCCCTAAAGACACAGCATGTGTGGAACAAAGTAATTTTATCTCACTGTTGACCATGCATCACTATAATGACCTACATTATAAGAAGCATTATTGGTAAAAATATAGTTTTTGTTGAAGATCTTAACTGAAGAACACAAAAACCATGTCATTATGCTTCAGTTATGAAATTGCTAAATCCCCACTATAGTATAAGTGAAGAAAATTCACAAAACATCCTAATGTTGGTATAGATTTCTTCCTGCAGCAGTTATGGTAATAAACCATACACAATCATAACTTAACTACATTCACACTACAATTTGTATCACTTTCCAGCAACACTAGCTAAAAATAAAATCACATTCTTAGTGAATATTATTATGGCAAGCAAGTACCCTATTCAATGAAATTGATTTATTTTCTAAAATAAATGCTTACAGCAAGAAATAAATGTTTCCTCATGGGGTTGAAGTATCTACTAAGTACCAAATCAATGATTTATCTTAAGAAGTGTTCAGACACATTAATTTGGAGTACTTTAACTTTGACCTATATTCAGATCACCTAAATTCTGACTGAACTGGACTGCAGGTGATCTTCCAGTGAACAAAAAAAATGTCACCATTTTCAGGACACCCTTTAGATATTTATTTTGGGAAGGCAGGAAACAAGACAAATGTTTCCACCTTTTTTTTTTTTTCATTTTTAGTCACTATACACTTTATGTCAGTACAATTTATTATCCAAGATTATAATCTGCAGTTAACATGAAATGAAACTGCACTCAATATTTTTTTAAATACTTTGGGGTGAGGAAATCAGTAAACATAGGCTGGCTAGAAACACAAAATGTGTTATAGTATTCTAAACAATTAGTAGATTCTAGGCAGACATGGGTAAAATATGGAAAACAGTGCACTAAAATAAACTCATTAGTAATTCTAACAAAAGAAACATAGAATCATAGAATAGTTTGGGTTGGAAGGGACCTTAATGATAATATAGTTCCAATCTTCCCTGCCATAGGCAGGGATATCCCACAAAAGAATGATGACTGTAGAATAAATGACTCTGCTGTCAACAATAAATAAAAATAAATGATTCACTAGCCAACAAGCTGTTGAATGTCCAGACAAGAAGCTCATTTCTGTAATTGTGTGAGGTGTACTTAGCAATCACAGGTGTCTGAGAAAAAGGAAACCATTGCAAACATTTGTTATTATGAGGATTCTGGTTTGTGCCATTCTCCAGACAAGTTTTCCTAAATGAAATGATTCTTTTTACAACAGCCCAATCCATTCTTTAGAAAATAATTTAATCTTTCTTCCTTGAAAAAGTGCTGCTGTAAGAAAATGAAGATTTATCATATTTGGTATTAGCAATTACTTTAATTTTATATGAATTCATGGATAAATCTTTGGGAGCATAGATTTGTTCTCTTTGCATTTCCTTCTTACTTTTAAAAAGGTACTAATAAGTAACAACTGAAAAAGATGCCAATATTCTGACTATCTCACCTTGTTTATTTGTTTGCCAGGATAAAACATGGGTTTCTCAGGTGTTCTCTGTCTGATAAGTCATAGCTCTGTGATATAGTTTTCTAAAATATAAAAGCAATCTTTGAGGAGCTGCTGCGAAGTCTGTTAGTGTTCCATCATTTTTGTGACCTTTTTAGGTCAGTTCTTGTACGTGACAGGTGTTCACAAGTATTTTAAAACAAAGCAGTTCTTGCCTAAAACTTAATTGATAATTTAAAGTATTAAATGTAGAAGAAGATCAAAATATAAAACTTGGACGTATAAATGTTTCTGTGTTTCAAGGAATTCCATCTGTTTATGCCACCTGTTACAGTTCTTTGTCCTGAACATTCACTTTAATTAATGTCTCTGCTTACAGGATTTCCCCAAACACAAATATTTGTATATGATTTTTTTATGCTAAGGTTAAGTTGAATAAACAAAAGGTGTCAATATTTATTTTTAATTCCTATTTTTAAAACATCATTAAGCTATAACTGCCTTAGGAGACAAATCATTAGTAAGATTACAAAGTAGGAATCTGGTGGTTAAATAATAAGACAAAGTTAGGTAATTTAAAGTCCCAATTAGGCAGCCAACAAGCTGAAAGTATTGGACATACACAAATAGCAGTAACACACATTTTTTCCACTACCTTCTGGCTCTACTTGTCTATCTCATTTTCTTTCAGTTTCCATAAAGTGACTGTAATTTTTGTGTCAGGTGTTCGTTTAAGGACTCTTTATTGAAAAGTTGCTGCAACAGAACAGCAGATTTTACTACAGCACAATCTTGATTAATGATTTTTCATGAAGAAGATAATGACTGTACAAACCTAAACTGGAAGACATGGTGATTTTCCAGCCTAAGATGGGTGTTAGAAATATGTTAGCACTGCTTTTGTATCTTGCTGCACATCATATCTTCATATCCTTCCTATATCAACTCTGAAACAATCACCAAACTAGACTTTCATACCTAGTACCGTAACTTCCTCACCAGCAGTTTCAATCATATTCCATAGGCACAGAATCTGCCATGAAGTTGACGCATGACTGTATTTCCTTTATTAGAAATAAAAGAATATCTGTAGCTTTCATGAGCTATGTATGAACGTGTTGTTGATCCACCCAACAGTATCACTGTAAATTTTCAAATGCCTTAAATGACAGCATTTCAATACCAATATTTTTAACTGTCTCACTACTAATAACTTTTTACAACTATCTAATTGATAGTTGTACTAATAACTTTTTACAACTATCTTTTTTGCCAAAGTTTAGTAGCACGATCACAGTTTCTTATTCCCACCTACCGAAGAGGCAAAAAACTTGTTCCTAGCCAACCTGCCAATCTTCAGCTAGGGTTGATAACACCATTACCACAGTTAGTAGTTTTCGACATAAAATCTACAGTATGTCAATCTTAAGGTACATAGATGAGGCCCTCATGGATATATTTCCACACTCAATTCAGTAACTAAATCATTCTGAATGTCCTGTTGCTGTGTATTTCTCCAACTGCAACTAAAAATTTGTCTGAAGTAGCTACAATGTAACCACTGACAGGAGACCATGAAGATCATAGACTCATAGAATAACCAGGTTGGAAGAGACCCATCGGATCATCGAGTCCAACCATTCCCATCAAACACTAAACCATGTCCCTCAGGACCCCATCTGTGTGAAAAACTTCCTCCTAATCTCTAGCCTAAATCTCCCCTGGTGGAACTTGAGGCCATTCCCTCTTGTCCTGTCCCCTGTCGCTTGGGAGAAGAAGCCAGCTCCCTCCTCTCTAAAACCTCCTTTCAGGTAGTTGTAGAAGATGTCAGGAATACACCTTGTCTGACAATGCACATTGTCCTTGAATCTGAATGTTGATGAAAGTGCCTTTTATGTGCTATTTGTTTTATGTGGCACTGTATAGTTTTCCTTGTTACATCTATCTTAATCCATTATTTGTAAAAATCAAGCGTATGAGGCCGAAGAGTAAATTAAGTTTTGTTAGAGCTAAAAAAGAAGTGAGAATTCCAAGGTTTCATCCTTAATTCCCGTGGGTATTAAACGGCAATATGCATTAGCGTCCTCTTTAGAAAATGCAGGGAAACACAGGGGTTTGCACTCATGTCAATGCAGGCTAAGCAAGAAACGGTCTGAGCTGACTGATGGCTTTAGATTGAATTAGCCATTTAGATGGAATTCAGTTGCTTTGCTGTCCAGTATTAAATCATAAGAGATCTTGCAGAGGACCTATGTAACTGCTTCCTAGCTTAGAATGTGGCTAGTCTTACTCTAGCAGCCATCTTGAGGCACTGAAACTTTGTAAACCCAGGTAGAGCAATGAAACTATTTCACACTATTTGCCTCTACAGCTAAGCAATGGCAAAGAACAGTCAATCAAAGTCAAGGTCAATCAGTCGAAGTAAGACACGCAAGTTATTTTGGCAATCTGACTCTGCACCCCAAGCCTTGGATTCAAAGGGACTAGAAGATTCTTCCATAAGTCTGTAAAGACCCATCATTCACCAGAGACATCACTAAGAAAAGATGTGGTATCTGTGAATTCAAATTCAAGAATGAGGACAAACGCTGTCTGAAGTGCTCTGCCAAGAAATAATGAACACACCATCCAACAGTAATGGGCTGTACCTAGACATTTTATTTCCTACTTGCAGAATACAATTCCTTAATGGAACAAAATCTATTTGTGCCATAAGTATAGAAAGAATCCAATGGTAAACAACGACATAATTACCTAAGTAATAGAGATGATTCACATATTGGTACTTAAATTTTGAAAGAAGGATAGTTCAGATTTTGATATCTACCATAAGATATTCTGCAAAAATACTGTACAAGCAGTATTTTAATGATGGATTTATTTATTTCCAAACTGATATTTGTGCTTCTGCTTTTTCAGAATAGAATTATTTATAAGCTCTTCTCAAATATAGGGAGAGAAACAAGTGTGCTTATTTGAATCAATGTTAAGAGTACAGAATACTCATTCCTAACATAGCCTTATTTTAATTGTTCACAATCTTGCCACAGTTTCTAGATAACATGGTAGCCATAGCAACAACATATCATATATCAGATATAAACCACTATCAAATCCATCCATTACACATAAAAATTTTAGGGTTGAGCTAAGAGAAAACAACTGAGGAATAGTCATGCATCAAATTTGTCATATTGAAAAGCTAAATTTGTATATATTACCCCAGCAGATTATGTTTTATGTATAAGGAAATGTTGCAACTTTTACTCCGCTGATCAAAATTCATACCCGAGAATAGCTCTAAGCAATGGAGGGTAACAGATGAGGTACAGAGCTTCCCTTCAGGACAAACCAGCATCTGTCTCCACCAAGTGACCATTTTACTAGAATGTCATTTTACTTATGTAAAAGCACTGTCAAATATACATAAAATGAGACATACTAATTCAACTCCCATGTAGCTACATTTAAAAAAAAAAAATAACAAAAATTGGGTTTACCTAATTCTGTTCTCAGTAAACAATTGATAGAATTTCAATTTCAGTGAGATACGGTTACATTTAATGCCAGTGTAGTGGTAGATGCAGTTTTATTGTAAACATGTTGTTTTCTGAACAGAAATTCTCAGTCATGGGGAGCATGAAAAGAACAGTCAGCTTAAACAGAACAGTTTCCAAGACTGTTCTCAAGGCACATAAGTGCAGCATTCTCACCTAGCTTGATAAAATTATTTTTAGCAATCTCTGGCATAAGCAAAAGGCTAACTCAAACCCTTACTAGTGTAACAGCCTGGCCTGGCTTTTTTTCTGGACACCATTCTTATGGCACCTCAGAACTATTCATTGTTCACTTTTGCAGCTTTGTTCTGGCCTTTTAGCACAACAGAGAAGTTACAGGAGTATTAACAGGAGTATTAACATATACAGGAGTATATGCCTTACTGAACTTTCATTTAAAGGTACCAATTAAGCTCACTTAGTCAAAGACTGTGCTTGTTCTAAAGAAATAATGTATTTTACCCAGCTAGGCAGCTAAACAAGACCTTGCCTCTAAATCAGGAGTCAGTCTTTCAAAAACTGGAAGGCAGTTTTGACCTGTTACGTGAATCACAGAATCGTTTAGGTTAGAAAAGACCTTTAAGATGACTGAGTCCAGCTGCAAACATAACGCTGGCAAGTCCTCTACTAAACCATGACCTGAAGCGCCGCATCTACTCCTACATGAAGTGAAGATGGTCACAATGTTATTTCACCACTCTCTACATTTGTTTATCTAATCATCTATCTGGAATTACTGCCATGCAGAGAGCAGCCACCCTTAAAAAGCAGCAGTCTATTAGCAGGCCAGCAACTTAGTTTCTCCCATCCTTCTTTTTTGTGCTCATTTTAATCATAATGTGATGGGTCAAATTCCTTAAGAAGCAAACTAAAAGATCAAGCCAATGCACATAAATGTTTGAAAAAACATCGCATCAGCTCAGAGGTGGTAAAGATGCTACTAATTTCAGAGGTGATTCTGCCTCAGCAGAGTTTCCAGGAGGATCTTTCATGATCTTGCCAGGCACAGAGGTGAGAATGACCAGCCTGCAGTTCCCCAGGTCTTCCTTTTTTTTCTTTCTTAAAAATGGGAGTTGCGTTTCCCCTCTTACAGTCAGAGGTAACTTCACTGGACTGTCTTCTCAGATATGGTGGATAGTGGCTTATCATATCTCTCTGCATAATCTTTGGGGTTTTTTAGAGATCTGCTCATTTATCCTAATCCCTTCTGCTGCATCCAGCAAAATACCGGCATTTTCTTCATTCTGCCTCTTAGCACTTCTTACTGTGACAATCCCATGGCCACTGGTGAAAGTAAAATGCAATAACCAGGGACTTTTATTCCCAAGAAGCAAAACCATAATAGATCAATGCTTGTTCTGACTGGTCATTTTAGATAAGCACTTTTCTTCTCTAAACAATCAAACAAGTTCTCACTTATACTAGAAATGTTCCAATTTAAGACTAAAAAGCCCCACATCAAAAAACTGATGACTTTTCTTGGACAATTAAAAGACCTGAGTTGTCAATAACAAGAAATAGGCATCTAGCTGGCCAATGTTAGTATACATGATGTCAGTGGCAATCAAGAACCACTTACCCCTTGAAAAATTGCTAGTTACCTGAGCAAATCCTACAGTGTTATTCAAGGGATCCTCATATTGCACTGGCATTTTGAACCTCAGCAGTCCCATTAAATAACTATCTATGGGTGCTATGTGGACCTTACATTTCCACATCTTTTGACTCCAGATTAGGGACAAAGCATACTGGAAAGGCATTTTCAGGAAGGCAGAATACATGCTCACTATGCTACATCTGTTCTATGAAATGATTATGGACTCTCTACAAATTTTCTGTGCTTTTATAGAGCATTAGAAGTAAAGTGTTTATTTACTAATTGCACATTAATTACCAGAGTACTTGCAACACAATCCTATACTGTAATCAGTAGCATATGAAAATTACAAGCTATCTAGCAAATGAACTTGAAACACACAAAATGAATATGTTAAAATCCAATTCCAGAAGATTAGAGTAAAAACATTGGTTCCAGGCAACGTATAATTAATTTTAAGTCACACTGAATTCTACAAAATTACTTTTGTGTTTAAAATTAAGTGTATTCTTTGGTGTTGCTCTTTCACAGCTTTAAGTCTAACCATCCAGTTTGCTTGGCAAAAGTTTTTGAAATCACGTGTTCAACTCCCAGCCAGCAAGGTGACTTCGTTCCTTCAGCTTTAAAGAGTGATTAAATCCATTTCAGATAGTCTGTCATCATTGGCCATGTTGGTACAATAGAAACTGATGTTTTATCTGCCCAGTGTAGATATTAAGAGTCTCATGAAAATAAATTTGGAAGGAAAATGTTTACTTTGCTGTTGGGATGTCACAGAGATGTCCACGAAACGGACAATCAATCACTGAAAATAATGGAGACTGACAAATAATGGACTCTGACAAACAAAAATAAAATCCAAGTCATGATGTCAGTCGGGAATATTACTATACAACTGCCTTAATAATTTCTGAGTTTTGCATGCAGTGTACACAAGCTGTGAAATGAGAGCTCTCATTCCCAGGGAAGTTACCTTGGGTGGCATCCCAATCCAAGGAGAGAGTCCTCACTGCAGGCCTGTAGCTCTGAGTAGAAATCAACACAAAGGGGGTCTCTGGTGGGACCTCATTTTATACCTAGTCACAGCTAGAGAGTGATCTGTTGTCATTCTGACTGGAGGTGATGGAAAGCCTCAGTCTTTGTGTCTTTGGAAAGCCCAGTTTTTCTCAGGTTCTTAGCAGGCCCTGATCTTTGTTAGGTCCTTGTCACCTGCCATGTGGAATGCCACAATCAGTTTTCTACAATCTGCTTGTAGGAACTACTCAAAAAAATTATTCATATAGTAAAAGAAGTGCAGTTATCAGTAAATTGGCTTGAAGTTTCCTTGAGGGACCTTAAAAATTTTTATTACATGTGATTCATATACATGCAACTTGAATTTCTCACCTGCAAGAATCTCTATGACGTACTGGAACAAGTGCTCTTTAATGCTTTCATTGATGATATAGACAGCAAGATCAAGTGCACCCTCAGCAAGTTTGCAGATGACACCAAGCTGAGTGGTGCAGTTGTCACGCCAGAAGGTTGGGATGTTACCCAGAGGGACCTGGACAAGTTGGAGAACTGGGCCTGTGTGAACCTCATGAGGGTCCATAAGGCCAAGTGCAAGGTCCTACACCTGGGTCGAGGTCATCCATGGTTTCAATACAGGATGCAATCAAGGGCAACCCTATGGAGAGGGTTGTGGGGATGCTAATTGAGAAGCTTGACATGAGCCAGCAATGTGCACTTATAACCCAGAAGGCCAACCATATCCTGGGCTGCCTCAAAAGAAGCGTGGCTAGTGGGTTGAGGGAGGTGATTCTACCCCTCTCCTCTGCTCTCGTGAGACCTCACCTGGAGTATTGGAACCAGTTCTGGAATCCCCAACATAAGAAGGATGTGGAACTGTTGGAATGGGTCCAGAGGAGGGCTAAAAAGGTGATCAGAGGGCTGGAGCATCTCCCATACAAGGACAGGCTTTAGGAAGACTTTATAGTGGCCTTCCAGTGCCTGAAGGGGAACTACAAGAAAGCTGAGGAGGGACTTTTTACAAGGACATGCAATGACAGGCTGAGGCGGAATGACTTTAAATTGGAAGGAGGAAAACTTAGATTCGACATTAGGAAGAAATTCTTCATGATGGGGGTGGTGAGACACTGACACAGGTTGCCCAGGGAAGCTGTGGTTGCCTCATCCCTGGAGGTGTTCAAGGGCATGTTGGATGGGGCCTTGAGTAGCCTGGTCTGGTGGGAAGTGTCCCTGCCTGTGACAGGGAAGTTGGAACTGGATGGTCTTTAAGGTCCCTTCCAACCCAAACTATTCTATGATTCTGTGATTCTATGATTCTATCTTATAATATTGTCCTATGCTGAATAATTTGCATCTAATACTAAATGAGTTGAAAATATCTATGGGTCTTTCTTAGAATACAAAAGAAAGGGGTAGAATGCAATAAAGAGAGATTCTTATTTATTTCCAAAGATATTTTCTTTACGGATCCTCATATGTGTCAGGGGGTGATGAAACTAAACCAGGTTTGATATTTCACTTATCAAGCGTTTCACTCTGAACTGAAACATTGTCTAGAAATATTCTACTGATTCTGTACTATTATTATATGTGCACACACACTTCTCAGAAATCATTAAGTCTTCATATTTCTTAACAGTCTTAACCTTGATGATAGTGTTCCACCTATCCCTAATTCCCTTTTCGCCTTAAAACTAAAATACTGTATTTAGTCATGCTGTCAGAAACAAGACACTCCCAGTTCTCTGGTAGTCTCAGTTTCTTTCCACTCTACTTTCATAAGTATTCTTTCAGTCTACTTAAACAATCTCAACTTCTGAAAATATTGTATGTCACAGTAGAGGGTACCATCAGAATGACAGCTGTTTTGGGCTGGCATTCTTTCATCATTGATATTATCTCAAAATCTCAGAGGCTAATCAGCTCAAATTTCAATGCCTCATCACATCAGTACATCCTGGGAATTCACTGTAAGCTTCCCATTGATTTTAAAATGTAATTATCATTCTCTTGATCCCTCTGAAGGGTTACATTCTCTACAAAATCTCTACTAGTACCCCTCCTCTGAAGGACAACCATTTTCAAAGAACACCTGTGATAACAGGAAAACATTTATTAAATTACAATGAATAACAACGAGTTCAAAAAGCCAATAGTGGCGGTCAACAGTCAGTTAAATCAGTGCAGCCCTTCATCAGTTACTATATGTAGCCTTTCTACTGTTGTTTTATTCCATGCGTGTTTTTATACCACATTTACCATGGTAGTATCTGAATGACTTCCAGTAGTACACATAGCAATGTGACAAGCATCTGTCACACATTGTTTGTTCCCTTAGGGAAGAACTGTATGTGCTGAGGAGCATTCTGCTTTAGTGAGGCGTGTTTGTTTTAGTCAAGCACTACTAGTCAATGCACGAAGGATCTGGTCTCATAATTAAATGGTGATCCAGAAACAAAGCTTTTACTTAAACACTCCGCAACATGAGAAGGTTAGACCAAATCAGAACTCAAGAACAAAAAAACATTTCAGTTTCAGCATTAAAAGTGACTTAGAAAAGATATGCAAGTGCTGGAACTAAAGTCTAATTTGACCCCATGTTTCCTTTTTTTAAACACAGTATGGGAATCAAAACAAACTAAAAATTCAGTACATTTTCATGGTTATTTTTTTTCTGAAGGCTGCAGGCTCCCTTTTGCCCTAACAATATCGAAGATAGTCTGCCTTTATGATTAAAGCACAGATATAAGACAGATTGAGCCTGAGGCTATAGCCTAAATCAATGTCTCTTTTTTGTGTTTTACAGTACTCTGCACAAGAGCTCTGGTACAGAATATATCCTGTGAAACAAAGCATAACAGCAGACTTAGTTTGCTTCATCCTGAAGGTAAGGATTATTTTGCAGATCCTTTCTTGTGTGCAGACTGAAGATGTAAAGATGCCTCCAAAGCAGACAGAAGCCTCAAAGAACACCATCTAGTCCATTCTTTTCAGTGCATAAGTAGAACCTAACAGAGCCAACTCCAGTTAAAAACTATACATCTGGCCCGTGGGTATCGAGAAACATGGTGTCACATTTTTGACACCAAGAGGAGTATCTGTCACATCTTTTTCACTTACATTATAAGATCTCAGACCAGTTCTGAATGCTTTGCATTTTATGCAATCCTATTGTTTCTTGCTGTGACTATTCGAGCAATTAACATGCTTGTTTTGCGACTCGACCACTCTCAGTCTGCAGGAGCAAGCCTATTTCTTACATGATGGTGTCACTCACGGTATGTCTGCAACACAAGCTTTGTATGACTTTGTGCATACATATTCCTTCATGTAGCTTCCTTACTGGAAGAAGTTAAGCTTTGCAATTCTAAGCTCAGTATAGGCTGATGATGCAAAAATATACTAATCTTCTGAGCCTATGTTAAACCTGGATTTTTACCTTTTTTTTCCCCAGTATCAAAGCTCAGTACTTTGAAGGTGGCTTTGAGAGATCTATACTACTTAACCATGTTGATATATGTAAGAGAAGAAGTCTTCCACTTGTATGGAAAGTGTGAGATATACGAATTTAAATCTGCAAATATTTATCAAAATATCATTCTCCCCACTGCAAAATATCTTACATAATAAAATACTTTGCATGAACACAACTAGGTTTATTTTGATTACAGTGCCACTATTTAAAAGCTAATCAAATTAGTGCTCTCTTATAACAAATAGAGCAAACTAGATTAATAATTTCAAGGAAATCAGCAACAGCTAAACAAATAAACTCAAGCACTAAGATAAATTAAATGTTAGAACATACAGTTCGAACCATGTGCAGGGTATTCAGGGTCACCCATGGCTTCTTTCCAATTTTCTATTACCAATGCAGAATGAGTGAGATAAAGCAACATAAAAAATTGTGGACATTTATGTTACTATTAGACATTTTTCACAATAAAATCAAAGCATTTAATATATACAATATGAATATGCAATATTGACCCTTTTTTTATGACACTTCCTTAATAGTATCTGAAAAACCTCTTTTAAAAATGTAAAATTTTCTTTACACTGAAGAAAAATATTTCTATTCTTTTTCCTGTGCAGGTGTCATTGTCATAATTGCTGGGTTTAGATTTGAATTATATGTTTCATAAAAAGACAAGTAGATTTATGCAGTATTTTAATTTAAATAAAACCATTATATAGATATGCCAAATATGGTCAGCAAGAGATATTAATATGTGTTATACGTAGCAAATACACCTATATCGTACATATACTTGCCTACAAAATAATATGGAAGAAATATGTAAAATGCAGGCCTTTTTAAGAAATTATTTATACAATTTAGTCAAAAAATTACATAGTGCCTTTCTCAAGTGGACTACTACCTGCAGGAACATGTCATACTGATAGACTCTTCACTGCTTCAACACCAAAGGCTTGGTGAATGGTACAAATTACTACAACTCTCTGACCTAAATAATTCTGCAAATTCATACCTGGAGTCAGCCAAACAAACACACTTAGCAAGATCGACTGTGGTCGCAAACATTAGTTTTGTTTTCATAGCTGTAGTTTTGAGTCCTGAGAGCAAAAGTAGAAATGACAATCACATACATGGTCTGAGTATGTGGGAGTATCACCTGAGTATATGAGTATTTAAAACTATGACTTTAAAAATCCATTTGGGCCTGGTCCAGCCCATCAAAAGAAACTGAAAACTGGGTGTCAAAAATCACATCTGTAGTGCTGTCTACTCTGTACTTCAACACCTGAAGAATCAAACAACATTGCAGGATACATGTATTGAATAAGAAGAGCAGAACTCACTCAAAACTCAAAATAAGTCCTAAAGAAAAGAGTTTGCTACTTGTAACAATTGTTGATAATACGATGATTGTGTTTATGAGGGATAAAGAGCTGCATACAATTAGGCAATCAAGATTCCCACAAGACATTGCATTAAAGATTCTCTGTACTCATATACAGTAACAAAAACAGGTATGTGTAAGGGAGGATGAGGACAGAGAGAGGCACAGAGCTTGTGTGTCTTTTCTGGAAAAGTCCTTTAATTCCCCTGTATAATCTACCATTAACGTTGTAAAATATAACATATAAAAAGATCCGTTAAACAAGCTTCTCATACACATTATTTTCAAGTTTCATTACTGTTTAAAAACAAAAAAAGGAAAATTAAGTGGAAGTTATTTTTTGCTTTCAAAAGGAACACATGCCAATTTGACTTATCCATGCTGCATTGAGTCCCTGATGTCAGAAGCATTTCTCCCAGAAACTTTTAAACCTTATGGTGATAGCACTTGTATCACTGAACAGTAGTGTCATATCTACGCTTGCAGCACGTAAATTTGTTTTTCAAACTGCAGGAAGTCTAATCTTCCTCCAGGATTAGCTCAGAAATTATTGAAGAGTTAATGCCATCAAATCTTAAAAATTGTGTTCTTAAGGTTTGTCTCTGCTTATGCAATGAATATTTTGCATTGATATTTGCATAAACACAGCATGGTTTCAATTACACAAGTTGCTTTATGTGCATGTTCCCCAGCATCTGCAAAAAAATCTCATGGAAGATCAATTTCTACTTTACAATGTATTTTATTTTTAAAAAATAAATTTTGTTATACTTTTATTCATATGATATTACTGAATTTATTCTGAGGGAACACATTTTCCTATGAAAATACTTTTTTAAGTATTTTCTACTATATTATTTCTACATATTAAAAATATAAAGACTGACAAAAGCCCTTAGAGTATTTACTTTTCAAATTCTTTTTGTTATCTCAAACTCATACTCTAATTCCATTGTAGATCAAGGAAGGAGTATAAAGCACTGATGTAAAAGCTACTGCAAGAGAAGGAGCTCACCAGGCTGCCCAACTGCCAAATTTTCACTGTGCTCAAGTTCAAAGTGGTCTAAGACCCTTTTCAAATCCAAAGAACAATCCTGCTGTATATGGATGAATGTGAAATTAAAGCCTTGTTATTACTTGATTTCCCTGCTCTTTCTGACTATGGCAAGAAACGGGAAACAAAGGACAATATTACCCCCATATACATATTTTTGTACGTGGAATTTCAACATTTGTTGACTAAATTTAAACAAAGTTCTAGAGAATGTTACCACATTTCACATATGCGTACACTCTGCAACAAAGTGCTGGTGTTTGGAGGATACAAGTGGAAACGCAGCTAACCTGACGTACTCTTTCAAGAGAAAGAGACAGGATCATGAACTACAAAGTTATGATTTAGGCAGCAGTATTACACTACATCCAATATCATTACACCGAGTAAACATCGTCATTACAAACTTAATGGTATTCTTGAGACATCCACATTAGCACCATTGGTGTTTTATTTATTTCAAATTACTGTTCTTCTTTACCTCAGCAGGGCTCTATATGATTAGTCCCCAGACTGCTCAGACTCCTGTGGGGATGATTTATGTTGTCATTCCAATATAATGTTTCCCATAATTGTACTGTGTTTAAAAAACATTAGAACCCAAGGGGCTAGACGAGGAGTTGTAATATTAACAGCATGCTCGTATAAATCAATTTACTCCCTTGGAGGCAAAAGAAAGAAGTTAATAAGATTACAGAAGAACTGCAAAGCCAGTGCAAGCCTACCATTTTAAGTGTGTTTAATCAATAACTGTAAATGCATCACAGATAAATCCTGGAAATGAAAACATAAGCAGGAATCCATTTCCACATGTGGAGTATGTTATTCACATTAGTAGACTGATCACACAAAGTAGGGAAAACACCATTTCAGTTGAGGATTCATTCCCAGGAAGTGGTAAGCACTACAAACACTGTAAATGCACATTATTTTAAAAAGCTCTCACACTCTTGCAAGTCCAAACTAACATTAGGGGTAGATATAATTTCATAATTGCTTGAAAATTCCAAGTATTTTGCAAGGATCAAGTAACCCATGATTTCAGAAATAATGACCATTAAGGATAAAATCTAATGATAAAGGTTATGTGGACAGAGAACTAGGGAACTTTAGCCTCTCTTTTCCATTACCTACTAAAATATCTCATTTTTATTTTAAAAATCTCACAAGTCAATTTTTAATATGCTTAATGCAATGTGCAAGCATAAGATAACCTAATATGTTCAAGAGAAGGATTACCTGTAGCTCAGTCTAATCTGAGTTTCTAAATGCAGTATTTTTTATTATATTCACTGATCTAATTTTCCTGTACTGTAACTATGTTCTAAGATGCAGCTGTCAATGAATTTATGATAAATTTAGAGTAACAAAAAGCTGCAAGACTGAAACAAAAAAACAAATATTAAAACTCACTATTCTGATATACTCCCTGATTGCAAAAAAAACCCCACTGAACTGTGATATTCCTCTCCCTGCAAAAAGAGCAGGCTATTATGCCACATGCATATCATAAATCCTACTGCAGATATACCTTAGGGACAGATGAAATTTCTGTTGCTTTAATAAGTTCATCCAAAGCTTCTTTATGGTGATTCTGCTTTTGCAAGGCTACAGCTAAATGATCAGAATCACAAACTAATTTTTGAAGATTTAATGTTGCTTAAGTTCATTTTATCCTAATGAAAACTACTTTCACTTTTTTTCCTGTGCAGCCATCATATACAAGTATCTGTCTGCTTCGAGTGTCTCCTCAAAGGCACTCTCAGATAGTGGCTGTCTCAGGACAAACTCTAAGCTTCTGGAAAGCATCTGCCACCGTAGGAACTGCAAAATATGCTGGTGGGAACTGCTGCAGAGACAAGAGCTCTGGATGCTACATCTTTTAAACTCAGAGCAAAATAAAAAAATAATAAATAGAAATAATGCCCTTATGAACAGGAAGACCAGTAGCTGGAGATTGGCTATTGACTGCAATGCAATGAGATGTTAACATGTGGGAAGAAGAAAGGTGAAGATGTGAAGAGAAATCTGAGAAGTAACGTGAAAACTGGTCTTCATGTCTTATAAATTTATAGCCAGGCCTTTTGTAAGAAATTTTCTTGCAAATAGGAGGGATGTCCTGCCCGTTTATACGAACTCTGGGCATAATAACACTGCCAGCAGTGCTGTCTGCATCACTCTTAATTCACACTCATGAGTCAGACTAAAGTTCTCCTCCTCTCCTCCTGCTGACCCCATCACACGTGATCCCAAATTCCCTAGCAATGTTCCAGGACAGTGTATTCACAAAATATCACTTTCCATTTTCCCATTCAGCCTCCAGAAACATAAACCAGCTTCCTTCCTCTGACAACACGTGGTTTAAGACTGCAGTCTTAAATCTTGGCTGCTGTCAAGATTTTTTCTACTTCATGGGTTTTGGAGTCCTCAGAGATAACTTTAAATTTACTCATTTTTTTGCTTGTTTGTTTCTGAGGACAGAGAGGAGCATTTGGGAAATATCACACAGAGGAGTTTCCAAGCATTCTACAGCAAAAGCCAATGTTTTCCTGCATCCACGTGGTACCAGAGGCGGAAACAAGGAGCTCTGGTCTCATGCTTGTCCTCTATTAAACCACTTCAAGGTTACAACTCTGAGTAACCACCATCCTGTTCCCAGCTATGGAGAAATGCAATATCACCAGCAGCCTGGAAGTCAAATATAAATGGGTAAAAATTGGAAGGGGCAAGGGGAGGATAAATAAAGCACTTCAATTTACCTCTGGCATATGAAGATGGTCCTCTATGTAGCCAGAGGCAGCAAAACGTCACAGTGGATGATGCCAACCTGGGTTCCACCTGGGGAAAAGTATGTTCTTGGGAAGAGAAATCCCACAAGAGGAGTTAACTCTAGGTTCAAAACAACACTCTTGGCAGTGGGTAGAGTTACCACCCTCCAGCATGCTAGCCATGGTAGGAGAGTGGCCATGGCAGTGACCTCCTCCACTTGGGCACCATAATGGGGGCGTCATGTGCACTGGTACATGAAAAATAGTTAGAAACACTCTGTCTTAACCACTCCAGTCCTCATTATGTGAAACAGAAATTTTAACCAATCCTCTTTACCTTTTACTGTTATTCCTTTTTTTGTGCTTTAATACCAGTGTTTAATAAATACATACATATACATATATATATTACTACTTTAATACTGAAATATTAAAATAAAGTTAGTCCACTTTGAACATGAAATCTACAAATGTTGTCAATGACTTACTCGTGTAAATGAAAATATCATAAATGTTTTAAGCTTTAAAAATTGTACACAGCCATTTAATAAATCTAAAAATGGTATTTGATGTAAGAAGACGTTATTGTGATACTGTCTTTGCAAAATACTGGAGGTTTTTTTCAACATAGTCATTCTCATGGTCAGTGTGTGTGTCTAGGGTTTTGTGAGACTTCCAGAGTACAGTGGTATAAGTGACAGCTGACCTAAGGTAGGAGACAAATGGGGGTAGCATGGAAGTAGCATCAGGCAGAAGGGGGGAGAAAATTCATTTCCCTGTGGCCAGTCCACTAATTGTCAGTTGGCATCAGCTGGTATTTGAGGAACCTGGAGTTCATTCATAGAATCATAGAATCAAAGAACAACCAGGTTGGAAGAGACCCACTGGATCATTGAGTCCAACCATTCCTATCAAACACTAAACCATGTCCCTCAGGACCTCCTCCACTCGTGCCTTAAACACCTCCAGGGAAGGTGAATCAACCACCTCCCTGGGCAGCCTATTCCAATGCCCAATGACCCTTTCTGTGAAAATTTTTTTCCTAATGTCTAGCCTAAATCTCCCCTGGCAGAGCTTGAGGCCATTCCCTCTTGTCCTGTCCCCTGTCACCTGGGAGAAGAACCCAGCTTCCTCCTCTCTACAACCTCAGGTAGTTATAAAGAGTAATGAGGTCTCCCCTCACCCCAGCTCTCTCAGCCATTCCTCATAAGGCCTGTTCTCCAGCCCCTTCACCAACTTCGTTGCTCTTCTCTGGACTCGCTCCAGAGCCTCAACATCCTTCTTGTGGTGAGGGGCCCAGAAATGAACACAGGATTCGAGGTACTGTCTCACCAGTGCCGAGTACAGAGGGAGAATCACCTCCCTGGACCTGCTGGTCGTGCAGTTTCTGATACAAGCCAAGATGCCATTGGCTTTCTTGGCCATCTGGGCACACTACTGGCTCATGTTCAGTCGGCTGTCAACCAACACTCCCAGGTCCCTCTCCTCCAGGCAGCTTTCTAGACAGATTTCTCCTAGTCTGTAGCTCTGCATAGGGTTGTTGTGCCCCAAGTGCAGGACCTGGCATTTGGTCTTGTTAAACCTCATGCCATTGGACTCTGCACAGCGATCCAGCCTGTTCAGATCCATTATTCCTCCCATATTGCTGTATTCTGAAGTTGGGTTAAAAATTTCACTTGAATAAGGGTGTCCTTTGAGCAGCCATAAGCATTGCACATGTTCATCTGTTGGTCATGTTACCTTCTGTAGGATGAAACCAGGTAAATCACTTTCATTAAGCAGATGTTTATCCCAGTCTCTTCACAGCAAAATTTTCATTTCGCCCAAAACCAGTTTTAAAAGATAAATCTATTTATGAGCATGGTCCTATGCCTTGGAAAATACAGTTGTTCAGTCTTAGCCGTGTAGATTTGTGATACCTGGCATCTGGCTTTCATGAAAAAAGGAAGACACAAAATAGAGAATTTAAACATCTGGATAATTTAAAGGACATAGTCTATATTTAAAAGTTTATTTTCGATTGTCACTGTGGGTTACATTTGCTTAATCATAAATACCTTTAAATTATTCTCTTTTTTTTATAAAAGAGCAAATACCTCAAGCTTTCTCTGCAGTAAGGATGCTAACAAGTTAGAAAGTTATAAAGAAATATCATTTTCTCAATTGGCTTGGGTTTTTTTTCTAGTTTATTTCCTCCTACTTCACATAAGTGTTGTACACTTAGGCATCAGGCTGCCACAAGTTTGTCAAGTGCAGCTGCACATTCCTGTGACAAAAAACTGTCACAGTAAAGGGAAAAAACACAACAAAACCCAAGTCACATCAGAGAAATGATTGCTATTCCTTCGCTGTTCACACATTCATTAGTTCTGGCAAGTAATGAATGCATTGGCTCTTCTGCTGTTGTATTAAATCTCTGTATATGTGCTCTATCCTGGGAGAATCAGAGCTACTGCAGAGACTGCAACACAAGGGCTCTGAGTGACTGTTCACACCTAACTGTGCTAAATTACCAGGATAATGCAAGAAGTTCAGCACTTTCTCGTGAAATATATGAATTGTATGGTTGCCTTTAGCAACTAGATAGTTAAAATTAGAGTTTGGCATGGCAGAAACATAATTCAAAGCTTGATAGGCAGAAAGGAAAAGTTTGGGAAAACATCTAGAGCATCTAATGTCAATTTGCTGTCAAAAGGGCAGTTCCGCTGCTTTTCCCAGTCTGAGTAGTCAAGCTTCTCACTTGCCCCAAAGTTGGCATCTGTCTGTCACCATGGTAAGACAGTTCATGGAGCTGGTCTGCCAGAACATTTGAACCATTTTTCTGTGGGTCCAGATAAGCACCAGTGCCAACATATGGGAGTCAACTGGAGCACATGGATTAAAGAAGGGAGCAGAGGTGGGAACACAGCTGTACGGTTTTTTTGCAGCATCTGGTTCAGGTTTGCTGTACTGTAATACCACCCTGGAAGAAGAAGAGCATCTAACACGAACAGGAAAGACTAGATGAAGGTTAAGAAATACAAATTCTTATTACCTTTGCAGTGTTTATGTTCCTGAACTAGCTTTCATCTGTACAGGAAGCAGAGACTAAAGCATTCTCTTAAGAGCTGGCACTCACAAATGCTCTTAGCAAGAACACAGCAGGGCTTATTATTATTTTTTTTTTTTAAATCACAGTGAGAGATATTTATTAATGCAAGTAGACCTGTAGTACCTGGGAGACCACTATGGAAATCCCTTTTAAGCATGAAGAGGTCCAAATCACAGATTCCATTTTTCAAATGGGCCTCTCCGACAGGCCCTATTCAGAGGAGAGTAGGAGACCAGCATCTACCACTTAAAACTTGCTGTGCCTAACCTTGCAAGCCCTAATCACAAGCACATGAAAAATGACATTTTCTTCAACTGGCCAGACAAGCAACTATAACACAACAAGCCAGTTTGAAACTATTAGCCCATCTAGGTTCAGAATAACATCACTGAATTGGCAAAATATGAGGCTTTTCTGACTCATACTGTAGAATACATGAAAGTCTAACTGATAACAATATGCCATTGTATGAAAAAAACCCTTCATCTTAGCTGTAATTTTCCTGTCCATAGAATTACCTGCAAAAGAAGTAGTTCAAATAGTTAATAAGAAGTGGGCAGTTGTGTACAGAGGCTACCTTTAAAAATTAAAAGCATTTTGCCTATGCAAAAGACAGGATCTGTAAGAGGGTCACCTTCACCCAAACTGTGATGTAGATCTTGAGTACATAGAAGCAGGTTGCTGTAAAACATGGAAGTAATTTGCCTTGGAGCAATATTGGTAGCCAGTAATGACAGCCTATTTTAAACCCTAGTGATTGAAAAGGTGATGAAGTTCAAAAAAAAGTCACAGCATGGTTAACAGATACTCTGAGACCAGGACTATACTTCAGGATACTAAAAGGAACTATTGCTATGTTCTTTGAATTATCCTTTCTGTACTCCATTCATATTGTTCCAACAGAGAATAAAGAAACAGGCAAGTCCAAATGTTTTATGCTTTTTGCAATATTCTATGATCAGTGTTCCCAGTACCTAGAGCAGTTCAGTACTCTAAACTGAGGCAATTTATGACACTTAACTAGACCTGGTTTAAATGGAATAAGTATTCAAAACTCTCATTTCCAGAGAGGGAACTGTTCTTTTTTTCCCAAGAACAGAAGTTTAAGGAAAAGAAAATTAACTACTTTATGCAACGAGGAGAAATTTTTTATAGTTCCATTTCTAAATTGCTGAGAGCTGATAAATTTGTGAGTATATTTTTAGTCAAAATTCTATTAAGGCTTCAGGTAAATCCAGAAAGGGGACATGGGGACTAAAATCTATATACCCAGCAAACCACAACAGAAGAGGAAGAAGTACTGTTTTCACTGTCCACCATTCTTCTTGAACCAGTGTAAACACAGAGCAAATTCATTGAACTGGAGGAGATGGAATAAGCATGACTCTAACTGGTGGTTAGCAAAGCCGTACTGGAAGGAGAGCTGATGTCTGTACTGACTGTAGCTAAATTGTTGTATGTATTTTATATTACATAAGACTTAGATATAAGCAAAGAAGAACCCTAGATGCAGAAAGAAAGAAATGTCATCAGCCTGGAGGAGGTCCCCTAAATTGAGAGACTTTCCTATAGCTGCACTTGCTTGATCACTCAGGGAATTCTGAATCGTACAGCAGAGTTCCAATGAACAAAATGGAAGAGAGATACACACAACAGCCTGCAGGTGACTGCACTTGTTTTTTGGAGATGTGAGATAAAGTTCTCATATCTCTTATGCCTCAGGTTGGAGGGACGCATGGAATGAGTCTCAGCTGCTACACACACATCACCTTTCCTTCAAAATACAGTAGCTCTCACCTTCATGTGCATTACAAAGCCTTATGGAATCATCCCTTCTTGAGGATGGAGGCAGAGGAGAGTTTAATTTCTGGGTTCTGGTTGGGCTGAGGCTGGGAGAAAAGCACAGAACTATGATGCCCTTGTGGTTCTGACCACCCCTGCAGGTATGCAAGTGTCCCAGGTGAGGACATCCTGAGAAACACACTCTTGTACTTAAGTGCCTAAATTCTTCTTGATCCTCATTTCCAGCTGCTAGGTCCTGGAATATAGCAGATATTATGTTATATTTGTGCTGCAAAGACATGCCATGATAACAAATTTTACTACAAAAGAAAAGCTTAAGCTTATGAAACCAGGAGTTATTATATAAGTTATGTTTTAAAATTACAAAATCATTATAAAAATTACAGAATGCTTTTATTTAAGTACTATGGTTGATCCTATAGTTCAGCAAAAAATTGAGCATCTCTTATTGTTTATGTGCAGCATCCTGCCTCTTCCTACCCCTGAAGAATTAAGATAATCAAGCCTCAGACACAGAACTGAGAGAACATAGAATATACCAGAATAAAACAAGCTAGTTCATATTCTGCTGGAAAACCTGCATAATAATGTCTTGTATTCCTTTTAATGGGTCAGCATGTTCTTCTGTTAAATCGTAATCAACTGAATTCTGGTTCTGTCCTAAAACATAGTCTAAAATAATCAATTTTAAAAAATTGAGAAATGATATCTACATAGTTTTGAGAGATGTGGTACTGTACAACCCAATACTAGGTATTATCTGCTTTTTCTTTAAAAAATATAATCCCTACATAATGCAAATCGGCATGCTTCCTTCTCAACTTTCAATGTAGATTTGCATAGCATGTCCCACTGATTTATAGAAGGCTGATCTGGAATGTGGTGAACATGATGTCTAGACTATTTTCTGTATTAATTATAACTGCAAGAGCAGCTCTCGTATAGCAATGCACAATAAAATTCTTTCACTTTCCTTGCCAAAAAAAAATGGCAGAAGAGTTTTTAAATTGCTATAATCCACATAGACCTTGGAAATGCTGCCAGAAGAAAAAGCCATCTGCCCAGAGACCTTTGGTTTCCATGCAGCTGCTCTGAACATACTTTCTTTACTCAGAATTAGAGGACATAAGAGGTAGTGTTGTAGGTTCTAGGCTCCTTTGCCTTATAGCAAACAAATCACATAAAAGGACAGAGAAAACATTTATCCCTTATTCTATTGCCAAGCAGCAAATGACTACTGCTAAACTTTTAGAACTTTCTCTCTACCATTAATTGCCACTGGATGTTGGTAATTTTTTCCCCTAAATGGAATCCTATTATTGAGAGAAAGAATCAGTTTGTAAATTTGAGAGTGCTTTGCAGTAAACTCTCAGCTAGCAGCTCTTTGTGTTTTCAAACAACTACAGTTAGACTTGTGGTGCTCTCACTGTCCCAGTCATTGCAGTAGCTGCATAAGGACACAGAGAAAAGACTCAAGCTACTCGGAAAATTTTCAGATCAAAACCAACATTTCAGGTTGTGCGTGGAAATAAATGGACATTATGCATTGTGGAGTACTTTTGTTATATGCACTTGGAAAAAAAACAGGCTGCTCATTTCTGCAAAGCATTGCTTTCTCTTTCAACACCATAAACAATGCCAATATCTAATGTTAGATGTAGGTAGCAACATTCTCCTCCAACACAAATATTCATATCTTACTGGACAGATGAAACAGAAAAATCCTGCCATGCAGTTCTCCATAAATCTGAACTTTAATCACAGCTCACAGTCACACATCTTTACAGTGCAGATGTATTATTTTCCATGCCTTCCAGAAGGTTTCCTCATCTCATACTATTGCCTCAGTCTTGAGTATTGAACTGCATCCACCTGTTTCCCAGCTCTGCAATGGTCAAGATGACATAATAGGTAAAGTGATGAACAGCAACATTAGTATAATATTATATAATGCCTTTTGAAGAAAACATTAACAACCCACCTCCAGCACTGGGTATCTTCCCTAGTGAAAAATGGAAGAATAACAGTTTCATCCACACATAATGCACTAGTTACTAGCATTTGAAAATACTGTAGTACAATTAGCTGATAAAACTAGGGAAAAATGTAGAAAACTATTGAACAGACAGTTAGGAAAGCAAAAAGTCATATTGGCATTGCATTCCAGTCAACATCATTCAGAAACATCAGGATAGCAACAATCTCTCATTGCATTAATACTATGCCTGTTTCTTTTCAGATCAGTTTCTAGTACTGGAGGTTCTTTTCTTCTTGAAGGGTTTAAAATGGGCAAACCATATGCCAAATTGCACATGGATAGTATTTTATAAATTTAAATTGTAAATATCTGTTATTTTTCCTAGGCATTGATATCTAATTAGATGTAGACCAGATTAGATTACTTCTAGATTAGATTCCAAAGCATTAAATACTCAAAGTTGGGATGAAGTATAATGATCCACTTGTCTGTTTTTTTAGGTACTTGGTTATATATCATTTCAGACTGCAATCATCCCAATGTACTGCAGAAAAATTTCAGACTTTTATTGGCTGTGAGCTCATGAGGACATTCATAGTCATAAACACCAATTCTGCCTTGCTTCTGGGTGACATCTGCAGGTAAATATTGAGTCATATACAACATTCTTCCTTCATGACACTTCTCTACTATGATTTCCCCAAGGACGTCATATCACAAAATTGTCTCTCTTCAAACCAATCTTCACCTTGTAATTTTGAGAAACCTTGCTGGGACATTTTTTGGTCATATATATAACCACCTAGATTAACAGAGCTCAAACTGAAAGTTACCTCTCAAACATTTAAGAAGCCAGAAAACGTCTTGAAGGTTTGATGTCTAACTAAGGAATATTATCTTTAATATTTTAAAGACTTCCCCAGAATGCTTCAGTCTCTGAGAGGAAATTCTGTAATGATGCACAGCAATTCTCTTTTAGAATTCTGATTGCCCTTTTCCTTTCTGCTCCTCTCCTCTCACCTTCTCTGTCATTAAAATTTTGAAGTAGGGAGACTTCCATTGCTGATGACCAACCTCTCTTTCACAGGGCAACTGAAAACAAATAAAATGCCACAAAACAAATATGTGTTAGCCAAATCGTAATTCTCCATTCAGTGTTGACAAGCATAAAGATGCAAAATCATTCCAATTCCAGTACACTACATGGAATGTCTGTGCTTGTTTGTAGCACACATGAATTTTGAAAAAGATCTATGTAAGTGAAAAGATCTGTGCATGAGTCTTATCTTATGGAGATAATGCTGCATAAAGTCAGTCACATTCCTTTACAGAAAACCACTCTGTCCACCTATGAACTATGATCTCCATGCAGTTTTAATCCCTGGAGGTATAAATCGCAGGAGGAGATGCATTCTTTGAAGACAGTTGTCTTTTTTTATTCTGGCACACAAAAAGCAAAATAAACAGTCAGCCAGCATCAGCAGTAATAAATATTCAGCATTCTAATATCTAATTAATTCTTCCGCGTTTATAATCTAAAGCACTGTTTTTACCAAGTCTGTTTTAGCATGGTCCCAATTTTTGTCACTGACTTCCAGTTTAAAATGAACCACCAGAAAACCAAGCAATGTATTGCTTCTGGAGTTATGCCTGTCATTAACAAAAATAATTGTTATCCTTTGCTTTGTATCAACCCATTTTCTACATGTTTAAATGTTGAACAGAAGTGATCCCAAATTCTCTAAGCCAATTCCTTTTTTTTCCCCCACTTAGAAAACCTCACTTTAATCTCTAACTTCACAACCTTCTGATTTGGAGCAACTCCCAGATAGCCTGCAAAGCAGTTAAAGGAAATGACCTGAGGGCTTGGGGGAACCGCTGCAGAAAAACTCGCCTTGCAATGCTTGCATGATTCTTCCAAAGGACCATTCCTATGAAAGTCTTGCCAGTATCATTAGATGAAGCATAGTAGAAACATTCGGTCTGCAATTACATATAAATTCCTGCCTTGCTAAGAGGCACACTATTATCATGATTCTTCAATCATTCTCGTGCCTGTTCATATTTTCCTAATGTAATGCCATCAGTTCCACTGAAGTGACACATGTACCCCTGGAGTGACTAGTGACCTTGGGGGCTGGAGGGCAGCCCAAACTGTGGGCACCGTGCACCTTCTATAAAGGAACCAGTGTAGTGGTTAGGCCTGAGTAGTTCTCTTTATATACACATAAAACATGCATTGCTGCTACATGCATGCTGTCTCTCTCGCTCTCACACACATATTGCTCTTCTGTAAGAATTTCAGGATAGGAAAATCAGCCACTATTTTGTAATAGACATTAAGCCAGAAAGATTTATATCCACTAAAATGTCAATTCTACAAACCACAAAGTACAAAAAAGGTTTTCCCTTCTCATTTCTAGTAGCTTAAGCAACAAGGAGAGGAAAGGACCCCCATGTCCCAGAAGGCATTGGACAGAAAAGTCAATGGAAATAGGGGCTTATAAGTGCTTATAAAACCAGATTATGACCAAATGTTTGTACTTTTCAGGTGCAGCTGTCTTTACAGAGGAAAAATGAATAAGAGAATTAACAAATTAATGCATAAATGAAAGAAACAAATGGAGACCTCTCCAAAAATGCAAAGACAAAACCAAGCTGGAAAAAATTACATAAACTTAAATTCTTACATTCAGAGCTGTACCTCGACATGAAAATGGGTGGAGAGGAATTAGAGAACTGTACAAAGGAACAGGAAGATGCAACAGAAAATTCATATCACAACAATGAGAGTCTTTCTGTGCTCAGTTTGACTTACTTTTGAAGTTAACCCAGAAACTCTATGTGATATTTTCCTCAGCACAGCAGTTACAGTAGGATAAAACTGATGCAAATTAAATTATTTTGCAAGTGAGAAGTCATGTCAAGACAGCAATACTGTTCTACTACCAAAGCACCCAGGAAGTCAAACAATTAATAGTTTGACAAGCAGAATTCGAGTTGCTTTAATTTCCCTATCTGCACTATCATGTGCCCTTTAGCTTTGGGAAAGAAGTTCAGTTGATCCAGCTCCGTTATGTTTCTTGCTATTTTCCTGACTCCCACTGCACCTCCTTCACCTGTGTGGGTTCTTGCTCATAGGATAACTTTACCCTGCTCTCTGTCTCCTACTGTCTGTCCCCAGAGTTGCTACTTCTCATCAGAGGAGAAACTAGTTCCTGGAAGTATCCTCCAACATTTTTCTCTCTCTCAGACATGAAAAGCGTGCACTGCCCTGAACACAGACAGGGCTAGTTTGTTTGCCAGAAGTTCTGTGGTGCTATTCTCCTTCTTAGAGTGAAAGGAAATAGGGCAGAGTTGAGACACATGCTGGAGCCTCTTGCTCCTCCGTCAGCATTTCTCAGCCTTCCTGTTTGCTCCAGCCCTGCTGAAGTTTGACCTCAAACAATAGCTGTTTGAAATCGGTGAGACCAGAAGGAGTATGATCAAGAGGAAATGTGCATCTATAGCTCTGGAGCTCCCAGCCCTTTTTTGACAAGCAGCATCACTACTTCTACCTACTCCTTTTCTGCATTACTACCTGATCCATCACATTCATACTCCCCTGGACTAAAAGTACTGCCTCTCTTTACCTCTTTGACTGTTCTATTCTTGTCTTGTGGAGCTGACTCCCTCTTTCACTATTCCAGTACTGGGAATGCAGGGACTGAGCAGTAGGAAAGGCAGAAAAGGTGTAGAGCTAAGTCATCTTCTCTTCTTCCCGTACGCTGCGTGCCATTACTGGTGGGACACAAAGGAGTAACACAAAACTACAATGAATTTTCAAAATGCTTTCCTGATTGGTAGTCAGACTTGGAGCACAGCAAGGAAACTAGGGTTCTGGGGATGTTTGTGCCACAAATTGCCTGTAAAACTGTGCAAATGGATTTGGAGGCAGAGATGGGATCATGCAATTCCATGTCTCCCATAGGAATTAAGCCTGACGGTGCTTCGTCTGTGTATCTTGTGTGGTCTTAGGCACAAGGTGGGTCCCAGTTCACTCAAGCAGAAAATGTGCAGTAGCAGAAATTCAGGAACAAGAGAAACTTACAGGTAATTTAAGGTGCTTATGGACTCTCATCACACAGGATTTGTTCAGAATGTCATTTTGACATCTTTGGCTCTTTGAGTTTTTGCTGAGCAGTTACAAACTGAGCCCTTCCAGAAGTAGGATCCATCTGGAGTGGCATTGCATTGCATGAAGCCATTCTGGCCACAAATACCACTTACTGCCCTATTCAAAATGTAAGGATGCAAGACTTGGTCAGAAGAAGTGTTTGTCAAATATTTTTTTTTTAAAAAAAAAAAAGCAGGCAGCAGGGAAGGTAAAATCTTGTGTGAATCAGGCAACTAAGAGGAACATTTTCAGCACAGCATTTAAAGACTGGCAAAACTACTGCAAAGTTTGGATCTCAGCCTTGAAGGTATCATGTAGTTATATTCACTGGCACTGCTACCAACTCTGCTTAACTGGGTGCATCAGTATTTTTCCATTAATGTTTATTATAGCATTCCAAGATTATGACTTGTTCAAACAGACACCACTTAATAAAAAAAAAAATTAAAAAAGCCACATAAATCTTTCTTTCCTTCTCCCACATAATCTCTTTCTCACATTATTACAACAATACGTGATAAGAGATGGGTAACACTCAGGACTAGCTAAGATCTAAATAAGGCAATTCTACATCTACTATCCACTGTTGGGATAGTCACTGTTGTTTCAAGAAACCTATTCCCCCAAGAGAAAAAAGCACTTTATCTTTTCAGTGTCCTCACAACTTCCGTTGCAGTTCACTGATCACTATCGCTTTTGTTTTCAGCAGAAGGGTTATGTTTATAGGTCTTCTTTTATTGAATCATTTTCTTCTCATAAATCATTTAATCTCTTGCCAAGATGCAGTATCATACTTGGGTTGCACAACATGAAAATAGTTAGATGCTCAGCAGCCAGCAAACTGGCTCTATATGCTCTTTCATGAGCAGTCTGCAAATAACATAATTTCATAATTTAAAAATGTTGCATTTCTCTTTAGACTCTCTTCTTTTAAATGCACAAACTTTAATACTCCCTCAAAATTAATTAAAATACGGGCAGACCCACAGATAACATTGTGTGTAAACAAAAGTAAAGCAGAAAATAATTTTAAGCAACACAGAGAAAGAAATTCCTTTTAAATGCATATATTTATAGGGCCCAGTAAGAAATTATCTAAATACTAGGTAGACAAGTAGACTATGTGTCTCCTTGCAGGATAGAGTCTGGTATATGTATTTTGGAAGACTGTCTGGTTATGTCTTTGCCTAGGCAGAATTTAAAGCTCCCTCTCACTGAACAAGTTTTATTATTCTAGAATAGGAAGCATCAACATTTTAATGAATTGTATGGTAACCTGTAAAAAGACACAGTACTAAAGACTAATTAGGATTTGTTCTCTCACACTAGGAGTAGCTTTATCAAAACCCATGGCCTTGGAATGAACAGAAGGAATGCAATTACCAAAGTTAGATATACTGAGCAAGATTCGAAGCACATCTGCAGAGCCTAAAAGAGATGTTGTTATTGTTTGTACTATTTCCAGCAGTATGCACAAGATAATGTTGAAAATCTTAAAATATTGCACTTCATAATCTGCGTGTTGTCATTTCTTCATCAGAAAACAGTAAGCTATAAAGACTGTAATCCTTGTTGAGAGGCAGATACATCATACAGAAAACAGCTTTTACTTTAGAAGAGGCAAATTTAAATTTTGCATTAGAAGACAGTCAGCATTAGTAGGTCTTTATCAAAGTTTGAACAACAATACTTGGCTTTAAATAAACTAAAATGCTAGGAAACATCTTGAAATGATCATATACAGTGGAACCTCAGTATTCTGACCTTTTGGGACCTTTTTACAACTGAAATGATGGAAAGATATTAGCAGGTCAGTGTCTTCTAATTCATAACATTTTTTTAACAGACTATAAGAACTGTGATGTAAGATAAAGTGTAAAAAGCAATAACTTTAAAATGTATATACAAAATCTATACAAGCATGGGGCCAGAATAGCAGTGGTGACAGCACTAATCTAACACTTAACTGAGACTCAGAATGTAGTTTCCACAGTGCATTCTAACAAATGCTTAGAAAGAAAACACAGGGAATTTCTCTCTTGAAATTATGCAGTGTGGATTGCAAAAAGGTATGCCAAGTCCATACAAGTGCATTTTAGCTTTCACTGATCTCCCCAGAGACCACAGCATTTTTCATGACAATAGGACATGACTTTTGGTTTTGACCTGATGCTCTAGTCATTACCTTATACTTCCTGCAGTCACCCTTCCATTTTGAACCCCTTTTGCATGAGTTTTCATTAGCTGTTAGACTGTGTGTTTTAGCCTTTCTGCATCCACAAACAATACTGGTCATGATACTGTTTGTGCTATAGGAGCAGTGGTCACTGTATTTAATGGGTTGCTTTTTCATAAAATAGAAATTCGGTCATTTTCGTGTCATGAAACATTGAGACAATAAACCTGTAGCCACCATTTCAAAGCTTTTAGAGGATTTAGAAATAAACCCATCAGTTTCTTTCTGACTGTAAAGTAATTAAATTTGGATCTATTGAGACTGCTTTTGTGCTGCCTTTAAAAAAGTATAACAAAACCCCTAAGTTTACACAGTTAGAATTCACAAATCTTCTGAACAGACCAAATTTGAAAAATTAGATGATAATTTATAATATTAATTTTTTTTTTAATGTTTGGTTATTCCAAAAGCAATATTACCTGTTCAGCTCTATCAGTACTTACCTGAATGTTTGTGTTTTCTCTTGTCCTTTGAAAGTTGTGTGTAGAAAAGTATGTATGTGTGTTTGTTTGTGTCCAAACATAAAAATGAAGATGTAAGCAAAATACTTTAATGACTATATCTAAAAGTCTAGGACAAGTAAACGCAGAAGATGATCCTTAATTGACTAAACAGATGAGACCCTAGGATCCCAGGTAGAGATTGTAGATCAGACTCTGTGGTTGCCAATTCTGTACTTCTGGCGAACCACAAGCAACTGTGTTAACACTTTTTCAAGAGTGAAGAAAGCAACGTGGTGCCTCATTACTGATTCTGACACAGAATCAGGAACTTTACTCTGTTCTCATTTGGAGATAAAAGCCATTTTGAGGCAAATCATGCAGAACTCTCCTGAAGTCAATAGATTTAAAACAGTCTAAAACTGGGGTGAGGGAGAAGACTTACATCTCTCAACTGTGTAAGAACACCATTTCCATGATATATTCTATAAATTTGTAGGAAGCCTACATAAAATTTTCCATTTAGACAATTTCCTGTAGCATAGCTAATTACTGTCATCTAACTGAGGGGAAAAATGTAACTGCAATATGACTCACTAAAACATTGAAGTACTCAACGGAAGATATAGTTTGCATAAACAATCTCAGCAGCTAATTAATCTTTGAACAATACAGTTTTTCTAACTATTTATTTCAATATTTTGCAAAGAGATATTTAAAAACAACAAAACTACTTTATGGTTAAGTTTCAAGATCAAGAGCATATGTGATGACTTCTTTTCTTAATGTTGCTGCAAAGTCGTCATAGTAGGTACAAGATTATAAGCGCAAGCTTTTCTATAGTGATGCTTCCTGGATACTTTAATGCCTGTTTCTGGGCAGGTTGAGAGGTGTCTTAATTTTGATAGGACTGAGGAGCTCCTACCTTTTGGGGACCTGGAGACCATATATTTCCTCTGTGTTCTTCAGGGGATGACTTGGTGAATATTCTTGACTGCAACTGCTAAGTCAACACAAAGTTGAAGATACAATACATCAGTGGGTTGAAGACACTCTCGGGATGTGGGACACCTACCTAGACTTTTTCTCCATACCGTGAAATGAACTTAAGTGCATAGCTCCAGGATTAAGTTCTTCTCTGTGTAGATTAAAAGTGTAGGACGACATCACTCTAAAGCCTGTTGATGGGTGATAAGTTTTTCTTAAAGGATAAACCATCTCTCCTAGTTGACATTCCCTCACATTAATGCACAGACTTTCCTATATTCAATTGTGGCACTCTCAGCTATGACATCTATATCTGGTCTTCTGATAAAAGACTTCACCTTTTCCTGCCAGTCTTGCTGACCTTTTGTGCCTAGGATTCCTGGCTGTAACAGAACTACTCTTGCGGTGGGATGTGTAGGGAGCACAGCTGCAGAAAACTGAAAAGCCTATTAGGCATTAAAGCACCTAAAAATTAAGTTTGGTGATAGTTAGATTGATACAGTCAGAATATTACTCCAAGTCCATAGATCAAAATTCCTTTCAATACTGGAAAGGAACATATTTGTCCTTTGGAGCCATTGTATTGATTTTGATGCAGTGCACAGATTTTGAGAATTAAAAGTGTTAACACAGCTCTGTCACAATATGAAATTCAGTAGTTGCATATAATCTGTCAGTTCAGGTATTGAAGGCTGCTTAATGTCGACTCCCATTAAAAATCTTTTGTTCTCTTTATCAAAGACACAGACAGTGAGCGAGGGAATTGAAAGCACTAGCAACAGAAAATATTAAGTATTAATTTTATGCTTCCTTTTTAGTTGCCTTTTAGAGGGATGGGGGTTTCCTGTTTGAGAAGCAAAAAGGAAAACTTACAGGGATGGAAACTGCAGGTACTGCTATTGCTTTTGAAATCTAATTTTTTTTTCTGTGAAGATAAAGCAAAATAAACACGTACAAAATGGGATAGAAGAGCTAAGGTAACCTGAAGCTTTTCATTCTGGTATTGATTGGTCTTAAGTGCTGGAGTACCTGCTCTTACAAACCTTCTTTCAGTACTAGATTGTTCCTCTGACATTAGTTCCTGTCTGCAGCTTTTTCCTGATATTTGGAGACAAATATTGCTTTCTGACTTCTACTTTCTGAACTGCCCATGTAAGTATGGATACTGGGCTTCTGGATGAGGACCAGAAGTATCGTTTGCCTGATGCTTTGTATTAAGGCTCTAACAATAAGACATCACTGTTGTCCTAATTTGCCTTCTCATATCAGTGTTCAGAAAGACAGAAGCAATTTGGACAAAACCAGTAAAAATAAAACTCAAACCAGTTTTCAGTTACTAGAAGACTCTCCTATGTGTTCTTAGGTTGAAGAGCAGTCTGCCAGTGCAAGTGGCCAAACAGGCGTGTAAATTTTGTCTTAAGCATGGGACTAAAAAGATGTTTCTGAATGATTTTGAAGCCAGTTCAAATCATAGAGAAGAATAAAGAAACACAAATCTGTTTCCCTTTATGAACTTCTCGAATCAGTATTCAGAAAGGCCCAGCAAAGGAAGGAACTTCTGAGACAGTGCTTCTTTTGTCCAAGGAGGGGATGTAGCTGTACTTCATTCACTACACCACCCTGTGGAGCTGAGCTGGGAAGACTGGAATGCATCCTTTCTAACGTGGTCGATATTTCTTTTGTAGCATAACTGGTGGAGTTAAAGAGGAAAGATTCTTGAGGTGCTGCTTTTATAGTGTTGCCAGAGGTTTCTGTTTTTCATTTGTCAATGAGATGACAGACAAATCACAGAAACACAGAATCACAGAACAACCAGGTTGGAAGGGACCCATCGGATCTTCTAGTCCAACCATTCCCATCTAACACTAAACCAAGTCCCTCAAGACCTCATCCACCTGTGCCTTAAACACCTCCAGGGAAGGTGAATCAACCACCTCCCTGGGCAGCCTATTCCAATGCCCAATGACCCTCTGTGTGAAAAACCTCCTCCTAATCTCCAGCCTAAACCTACCCTGGTGGAGCTTGAGGCCATTCCCTCTTGTCCTGTCCCCTGTCACTTGGGAGAAGAGGCCAGATCCCTCCTCTCCACAACCTCCTTTCAGGAACTTGTAGAGAGTAATGAGGTCTCCTCTCAGCCTCCTCTTCTCCAGGCTAAACAACCCCAGCTCTCTCAGACACTCCTCATAGGGTCTGTTTTCCAGCCCCTTCACCAGCCTTGTCGCTCTTCTCTGGACTTGCTCCAGAGCCTCAACATCCTTCTTGTGCTGAGGGGCCCAGAACTGAACACAGGATTCAAGGAGCGGTCTCACCAGTGCCGAGTACAGAGGGAGAATCACCTCCCTGGACCTGCTGGTCACACCATTTCTGATACAAGCCAGGATGCCATTGGCCTTCTTGGTCACCTGGGCACACTGCTGCCTCATGTTCAGTTGACTGTTGACCAACACCCCCAGGTCCCTCTCCTCCTGGCAGTTTTCCAGCCAGGTTTCTCCCAGTCTGTAGTTCTGCATAGGGTTGTTGTGCCCCAAGTGCAGGACCCGGCATTTGGCCGTGTTAAACCTCATGCCGTTGGACACTGCCCAGCAGTCCAGCCTGTTTAGGTCCTTTTGCAGAGCCTCCCCACCCTCCAGCAGATCAACACTTGCACACAGCTTTGTGTCATCTGCAAACTTGCTAAGGGTACCCTCAATGCCCTCATCCAGGTCATTGATGAAAACATTGAACAGGACTGGACCTAGCACTGAGCCCTGGGGAACCCCACTTGTCACTGGCCTCCAGTTGGACTTAACACCATTTACCACCACTCATTGGTCATCTAAAATTACAGTTGTGACTGAGAAAACTACAGTGTTCTACTAACTTTGCTCATCTGCATTCACTCAGATATGCATTAGGTTGAGCCCCATTTTAGAGGAAAGGATAAAAAAAAATTTGGATATGAATTTAATATTATAATCAGAGCTTAAAGTATCTGTAAAGTATAATTCCAGCAGCCCAATATACTGATACTTTTTATATATATATATAAATATATAAATATATATTGTATATTTATATATATAATTTTAATATGTCTTTTTATATATAATTTTAATATATATATATAAATATATATATAAATACATATTTTTATATATATACTTTTTTATACTCTTTTTATTCCTTTACAGGGGGTTTTTGTGCTAAAAACTGTTTCCTTCTAGCTTGATGTAAATTTGTTCATTACATAAAAACTAGTGAATATGCCTTATTCTCTAGAATTACAAATACAGAAATGCATAGCCTGACATATAGACATACTTTGAAGCCACAATTGTTTCTCATGTATAAAAAAGAATAACAGAAAAATATTTTAAAAGCATCAATTTCATAGAATCATAGCAAAGTTTGACTCGAAGGGACGTTAATCTTCACCCAGTTTCAACCCCCCTGCCATGGGCAGGGATACCTCCCAATAGATTAGGCTGCCCAAGGCCCCATCCAGCCTGACCTTGAATACCTCCAGGGATGTGGCAGCCACAGGGATGGGGCATCCAGCTTCCTTGGGCAACCTGTGTCAATGCCTCACCACACTCATGGTGAAGAAATTCTTCCTTATGTCTAGCCTAAATCTACCCCTCTCCAGTTTATACCCATTGCTCCTCATCCTATCACTACAAGCCTTTGTGAACAGTCCCTCCCCAGCTTTCTTGTAGGTTGCCTTCAGGCACTAATTTATCAATAATTCCTGCAATTTTATTATTAAAATTAGTGTATATTACATGTAACCATAGGAAATTAATATTTACATACAAATAGGAAAAAGAGTTTCTAATTCTGCACCCGCAGGATGATTTTGGTAGAAACAGAATATAACTCCAAATATAAAGAATGTCAGCATAATAACCATTACTTGTTACTAGATATTCTTTACAGATCTGAGAAGTGGGGGGAACAGCAGCTGTTATCTATGCATCTGCTAAGATGGTCATGAATTTTAAAAGGATTTTCTAAGGTGATTAAGCACTGCACACCTCTAACAGAAAAATAGTAGATTTCTCATTTTTCACCCTGAACATACTTGTCCTTTAAATAGATAAACATAAAGGGCACTATGAAATTACAAGCGATCAGCTCCTAATTTTAGTGGTTAATTGTCCAATCAAATTTAGAAAACAATGCAAAAGGTTATATTCTGTTCTCCTTGCTTACAGAAACAGGATCGAATGGATGCTTTCCTGAAAAGAATGACAAAACTGAACCTTAAACACATGTATTGTGATATGGAGATATTTTCTTCATAATAGGACCTTCTTTTATCCCTAGCTCATAGATATTTTACTTTATTTACTGTACCCTTTCAACTCCAGAATTTCTCAAGGCGACCTGCATGCTGTGAGAATAAAATTGCAAGAAATCTATTTTTTAATAATTAACACCCATTTTGTTCTGGCCAAATGACCACAGACTACACAGGGCAAAGAAGAACATGTCTCGTTATAATGTATATACAATTAAGTTCTTCACAAATTTTCAGAGTGAAAATACATGCAACATCGCTTACTAACAGACAGTGATGTCCTTTGCCTGCAGCCTCTCTGTTCAAATCTAGTCTTTCACAGTCACTAAAAGCATGATGCCCAATTCATTTCTGTTACTCTTCTTTCCTTGCAACTCCAGTAGTTCAGCCTATAAAAGTGGAATTACATCAGGTATTTCTGGTGCGAAGTTAATAGAATCCATTATTTTACATTTCATAAGATACAGCAGGTCATTCCCGTTGCTTCGTGTCACTGTGATAACACACATCATTAAGGAGCCTTACTCAACCAGTAGTAGATGACTGCTCTGTCTTCCCAAAGTGGGCGTCTCCATGGATGTAAAATCTTTCATTCAGCAATTTTCTTGGAACTCAACAGGCATCTCCATGGTTGCTCTACACAGGCTGTACTCAATGAAAGTATTTGAGGAAGAACAACTTTGGCCTGGACAGTTACCATCTAATTGCCAATGAAGTCAGAAAATACATTGTTAGGAAGCAGGAAATTATATCAAAATTGGAATTTCCATTGAGCTGTGCCATTTGCACCAAGACTAAGGTTGCTAAGGATGCTGGATACGTACGATATTTGCAGACCTTTCAAACTGTCAATTTAGAAATAGTTGACATGGAGGAATAATAAAAATATAAAACTGAATCAGCTATTTTCATTTGTTTGTTGTTTAAAATTCAAAAGGCATTCCTAGACTTACAGTGACTGAGCTCCTTAGTTATTTCTGCATAAAAAGGCAGATGGAAAAACACTGTAAAGCAATAACCTGCAGCTAAATTGTTCTTAATGTACTAGTTTTCTCTCTTTTGTAACAGTTCACATACTGCGACTGACTCAACATCCAGTTCTAATATAAGTACACTTCTTCATCTGTAACCAATAAACTATAACATAGTTTTGGATTAAAAAACCCAACATAATACCAAAAATATCAATTTTAAAAGGTAGATTTGAAAAAGTAGAATCAGTCTCAGTGTCCCTTAATTGTTTTTTTTAATTTGATGAACAGTACTTCATATAACTTCCAGGACTTTGGATGTAAAACTCATTCACATTCACTTAGAAAGCTATATATTCCAAACCTTTACAAATTTTTATTAAATAATTTCTGGCAAAATATCAATAAAATGAAAGCCTGAAACCACACTTCCAAGTGAGATCTTAAGATGCTAAAATATTCTCCACAGCACTGAAAATTTTAATACATTTTTAACAGTCTCTGGATTTCAAAACAGTAGAAAAAGGGTAAAAGTTCAGACTTCAAATATGAGGAATGATGTTATTTATATGATCAAAATATTTTTTCTTATTAAAACATTCTTTAAAAAATCACATCAAAAGTGACTTCAAGGTCTTCCAGGACTTGAAGCCTTTGCAAAATATTTTTAATAGATGAACGGGTGTACCAAGAAAGTAGCTCAAAGTTTGATTTAAATCTCTTCATATGATGAAACCTCCTGTTTATCCCAGTTTCCTTCTGAAGAGTGAATGATGCTGCTATCCCAGATGAGGGCTGACAATGCATAAAATAATTTGGAATGCACTGCAATTGCTCTGCTCTTCTGTTTCACATCCATGCCCCAGCAATACAGTCATATTCTCCATTTCACCTTCTCTGTCGGACGCATTTTCTTTCTCCCTTTCCCTCTGACACTGTTCTTTTTTTATAGCACACATGCCATAGGGCATCTTAAGAAACTGTAAATGTCGGCCAAGGACAGTGATCCAGAATGCTATTCATACATTCCCTTAGCAGCTCTGAGGCCATAGGTTTATAGGGTAACAGGAGGAACTTTACTCCCTGCTGCTTCTGCAGGTACCAAGGGAGCCACGATGCTGGGCAGAGCACTCACCCAACTACCTGTCCTCAAGCAGTAGAACTTGTCTGTGTGGGGTCTGAAGTTCACACGCAAGCAAGTGTTGTCTCCTCAGGGCTACATGTTCTCTTTGCAGGGAAACATTCTCCATCCTTTTTGCTGAAGCCAGATACTGCATAGCAGTATCCGTGAATATTTCATGACTTAAACAAAAATTCAAGATATAAGACTGAGAAGAACGTACAAAACAAGCAGCCTAGAAGATTGCTAACAGGGTATAGAAGATCCAGCTCTAATTCCATCCTCCTAATCAAGGCTTTTTATGTACATGGCCTCAACTGACATTTTCCTGTGACATTTAGGGAATACAGCATTTCAGGCAGAACAAACATTCCCAGGAGCCACAGGGAAAATAGATCCAGTCACTGGGCAAGTTTCCCAGACCCTGCATGAGTAGATCTGCACCTCATTCTACACAAAACAGGGAGAAAATTTCTAATACCAGTGGCAGAACTCCCATTGTACTGGGGCTGAATGTTACCTGAAGGAAGGAATGTGCCCAGGTGGTGTCCAGGTTCAGCTTTTACTGACTTAGATGCAAGGAAGCAAGAAAACCACCAATTCTCACTATCACATGAATCTACAGAAGAAATGATGCAGTCTTGCACTCAGTATTTAGCAATTGATATCAGTAGGTACATTTGTTCTGGTTTTGCATGATGGTTGTTGGTCATCATCATATACACGATAGTAATCTGCACGAAATAGTTTCAAGTAATTGTTGTCATTAGTTGAGATTTCATAGAACAAGCCAGAAAATCCAATGGCTTACCTGTAAATAGGTTAAAGTTATTCTCACTGTCTGTGTGTACAGGTGTTTCTCTACTTGCATGGTGAGATTAAGACTAGGAGGAATATTAATGACAAAATTAAAAAAGGATTATTCAGATTGACTTCACGATATCAAGAAAACTCATAGAAATTGGAAGAGGAGCTATTTTCAGTACAAGAGCAGGTGTAATCACTTCTAGTAATCATTAATTTAGGAAGCCTGATAGGAGATTTATGGTATTCTGAACCCTGAAATGTAAGAGAATTGTTCCTTTAACACGTTCAGGTTGCAGTTTCCCATCATGTATTAAACTCAGTGTCACACATAACACTTTGAATTTGTCTCATGCTTACCAAGCAATCTTTCAGACTAGCATAAACTCACCCCCATTGGCTAGAAGCATTTTTTAATAAAAATGAAATGCAATCAATTTTCCCAAAACAGTACATGTCATGATCAAATGTTATGTCTGTACTAAACTACACTTGCAGATTTTTTAATGTTTTTGAAACTGTATCTGTAACATCTAAGGCATTTTGCAAGACAAATAAGGATTTTTAATTTATTTTATTAATTTATGTGGTTAGATACATATTAATTGAATATAGTTTGCATGAGTGTATTTAGGTATGCCCATATACATGCATATGTCTGTGTGTAATATAAAAAAGCCTAGGGCAAAACAATACTCCAGTCGCAATTTCAGGTATTCAGAAATTAGAAAATGCTAGAATGAAAGTTGCTAGTGCACCGTCATTGGCTTCCTTATCCAGAAGTAAGTGTAGAATAGATACTTTTACACTTTTTAATGTTATTTCTGCAGCTCCCAAAGCATCACAATGCTCCACACAGACACATAGACATATCTAGTAATTCCACTCATGCATATACCTACTCTTAATTATCAGTCTCTCAGAAAACACATGCAGACACACAAATTATATAATTTTATGATTATCATTATTATCATTATTATTATTATTATTACCAAGTCATTTCATACTTTTATCTTCCTTGACACGTTCATACTCTTATTTTAATAGATGTTAGAATTTTTGGTTTCAAACATGAATAGCCATTTAGAATATAGGAATTAGGAGAGTACAATTATTCCCCCATCAAGTCTCCTTCTCCCTTTCAACCTATGCTTTGATGATCTCGTCAATTCATAGCTCAGAGGTGAAATTCTTTTCTTGCCATTGTGGTACATATGACAAAAATAAAAAATCACAGTTCTGAAACAGCCAACCTGGTTGATTTGCTTTTTAGCACTGACATATGAAATACTCTGTCTTTCAGGCATCTTGCTTACCTTGTTCTCTTTCTCCTTCTTGCACTAAGAGAACTGCAACAGCATCCAATTACTGCTAACACATGAGTGTGTTTTACATCCTTCTGACTTGAGTTTCACTTGTTGGGTTTATTGTGATATGTAAGACCAATTGCATTTAAATTTGCTTTACTCTAGACAAAATACAAACACGAGGTAAGAAGCAAACCCTGCTGCAAAGAGTTGACACTCAAAATAGACGCAGGAAAAGGGAAGGTGTGTACTGCCTGGGAGTCAATCATTTGAGCAACTAATTTATATCGAGAGCTATCTAATCACATCAGACAAGCAAGAATGAATTAAAAAATAATTTCTTCAGATTTTTGTTGCTGTGCTTCTCTCTCTTCAGACAAGCAGCTCTAATGTTATGGTCCTATGTGCTACAGGAATCCCTAAGATGACTTTTCAAAAAAATATCTAATGTCATGATGCCTTCAGTGATGAGACTGTGATGCACGATCTCCTGGGAATCTTCCATCCTGGCAAATATACCTTGGGCCACCAGGGTTATTAGGCAGTGGCATTGCCTCTCGGTGGTGGATCAAACTAAACACTACTTCACCGGAAAACTGTTTTGTGATACATATAAGAATTAATGGTTTCAACAAATGTAACAAACAAGATCATAAGATAACACAAATTGGAAGAGCTCTTGGAAAGCCTATAGTCCAACCTTCTGCTCAAAGTCACGATCATGTGTGAGCTCAAAGAAGGCTGCACAAGAATTTATCCATTGGTTCTTGACAAGATCCAAGGCTGAGGTAGAACAACTTTTCTAAGCAGCCTACTCCAGTGCCTGATTGTGTTCATGGGGGAAAAATTGTATCTTATATCCAGTCAGAACCTCTCTTGTTTCCATTTATGTTCCTTGTAGCTCATCCTCCTACCATGCACTGCTTTGAAGAGTCTGGCTCCATCTTCTTGATAAAGCTATCTCTCCTCCTGACTAAAGGAGCCACCATCCTTCAGCTTCTCCTCACAGGGCAAGTGCTCCAGCCACCAAGTGTCCTTCCTGGTGCCTTCTGCTGAACTCTCGCTACTGTATTAGGGTCCTGGTACTGGGGGCCCAGCACTGGGTGTGGTCTCCAGATGTGTCTTAACAAGTGCTGAGTAAGTCTACATTTGACTTTGCAAATGTTTTCACATATGCTCTCTTACCAAAGTAACTGTGAGCTGCGTAGGTAAAATGCCATTACTTGGAACTGACATTCCAAATGGGACCCATGAGATAATAACATTGTGGCAATTAGTATCATAGACACTGAAGCTTGTCTCTTCTGCAGCTGTATGCCTGATTCATAAAGCTATGTGAACCCTAACTCAAAACTAACTAGTGTGGGTCCTCAGAGAAACGTAGCTGATACAGTCGAACATTCAGCACAGGCTTGCCCCCTTGCTGCTTAATCTATTGGCCGAGGACTACAATCTAAGATGGATGTTGCTGCAAGTGTACCCAAGCCAACTGAGTCAAGACAATTTAGAGTTGATATATTCCATTTTCATGATGGGAAGCATTTGCAAATGAAGCAGTACTTTACCAGGACCATTAAAAGGCAAACACAATTGAAGAGAAGGACTGTATCTTCTGCATTCTAATAATATTGTCCTGGCTTGAAGTCCATGCACAGAGAGGAAATGGTTCGGACTGCTAACATTCTCCTGTAAAACAGGAGCCTCTAAAACAACCCTTATGTAAGTGATACTATGATTTTGAGTGTGAAGGATAACACTGCAAAATGAGAGACCTAAAATTAGGTGTAACGTGAAATGAATAATGTATTTCTGGAAATTATTAGAGAATATGTGGAATGCAAAGCTTCTACTCCTTATATTTAGGTATGACAAAAAAGAAGCTACCTTGAGTTCTTTAAACAACTTAACTACTTGAATGTTACTCCAGTAAACAAATAAAAAGGAAATAACCACCTCCGTTATTAGCATTTCTACTGCAATATTATTTGCTGTGGCTAGCAGCAGTCCATAAACAAAAACATCCAGGAAAAAGAACAAAGCTTTTAATTAACAGGAGAAAAGTAATCTAGTTATGTCAATATCTGTCTAAGTATTGCTAGGTAACTTGATATTTTCTGCAGTCATGACTATAGCACTGCATTTCAGTTCTAATCTGGAATCCCTGTTGTAGTGTACATGTATCCAGCCACACTTGGTTAGATTTCACTTGTCCATAAACCAAATATTCATCTCAGGGAGAAACCCAGAAAAAGTATGTCACCTTCGGTGGTCACCCAAGTACATGAATGGCTAATTCATGGAAGAGTATTTCACACTGGTTGCAGAGTAACCACTGTATGATTTGTTCTTTTTGGCAACCGTATTGGAGTTAAGTGAGATAAGAAAGTTTCCTGGCACAATCATTTTACTGAGGGAAAGGTGATGAGAAGGGCTCTTAAAAAGTAAACAAAATTGAACACACTCTCCTCTGCTTACCACTACCAGTGCTGGAGTTCATGGTCATTCTCTAGAAAGTGCTAAAATGTTTTGTGTTTTGTTTTCTACTTGGCTATTAATTTATTTTTTTCAAAATTCTGATAGTACCCAGGCACATTAACTACATAGTACAGCTTATTTTCTTAATCCACTAAGGACCATAAAGGCAACAAAAGGCACTTCACATAGAAATAACTGGGTTTATATACGTGTATATTTCTATAAAATACCTCTACTATTTCCAGCATTTGTTATGTATATTTTTAAGTATTTAGCCAGCTAAGAACTTCACAGATCTCTCTGTTGCACAGTATGAGCACAAGGTTTATGGGATGAGGAAGGACACAACTTGCTGGTGGCTGTTTCCCATGCACACATCCCTGACAACAGCAGTACAGCAGAGGTAAAATGATTGGTAGTACAGTAGGTCACACAGAGCACTCCCACTCCATCCACCTGAGTACAGGGATGCAGAGGCAAGCTTGCCATTAGACTCTCTTCAGTCATAGTTCATCTAATAGCAATGTGGAATGTAAATTTTAACTGAAGATGATACATGTATAGAAGACAGTGTGAGAAATGCTTTGGAGCTTCAGAAGTGACAAATGTAACAGATACTGTAATTTATGGAAAAGGTCTGATTGCTATATGTGCTAGTCAAGATATTTACCTAAGATTGATCCAAATTCAGTTCCTAAGTTGACAAAACAGGAGAAGAGAATCAGCAGAAATAAGACTGATACTGCCACAACCAAGTCCAAGAATCCAGCCAGTAAGAGTTCCCAAATAAAAACATCTGTCTGCACAGCAGAGCTGGCACTCAGCTATAAGGCTACTGGGGATGAAGTTAGACTAGTTCTGTACAGCCTCCCTGCTTGCAACATTGCTGCATAACCACTGTCAAAAAATACTGATTGACTCTGGGAGGAAGGAAGAATAGTAAATAAGAAGGGGAATGGTGCAGACAGGTATTATGGAAGGCAGCAAGGGGAGCTTTACCGGTTATACCGAGAAACATGAGATCTTTTTAGCAGAAAAAGCAAGTATCTCAGTTTTTGTGCAGGTCAGTGAGGTGCCAATGCAACAAGTAAGCTGCATAGAAATAAGACAGGCAGGTCAAGGAAAGAAATCAGATGGCAAGATCATATTCCCTGGCAATGCCATGAAGAATGAAAGTAGAGTTTGTGTGACTCCCGTTGACAGGACTGTAAGAGCACTGATTAGTTGCAACTCTTTAACTGAAGGCTCATCTCAGTCCTCTGGAGAATTCAACTTTTTTAAACCCACTATGAGCCATTTGTATGATAGATGCCAAAAAGGAGTTCAACAGCAAGCCTGAGGTCTGTCTATGCACAAATGAAGCAAGATTTCTGTGTAATGACCAGAACTCAAGATTTATAAGGATTGCACTTGGCAGAAGCACGAGATCTCGTTTGGGCCCAATATTTTTTAGGACACAAGGTGTAAAAATTTGGTATATGAGATGAGATATTTGCAATAAAGAGTCTGATTAAATGGATCAGGAAGTGAACTCAGAATGCTCAGAATGACATTAAGAATAACACAATTAATTGTACCCTGTTCAATGAATGAGAGGCAGAGTCACTAACTAAACAACAGCTTCTTTAAAACACGTAAACAGGTATCTCACCATCTCTCTCTCTCTTCCCTCTTCCCCTCCCACCCACCCCACCCCCAACCAAAATAGATGATATGTTGAGGATTTTTTTTAGATGGGATCTGTGAATTGCCACTGAGATAACAACCATGAATTTCAGTGAAAAGAGGAGATCCTCCGTATCTTTGAAAACTCTGTCTGTGATAGTAGCTTTCATCCCATAACATGAATCATACATCAGGTACAGCCTGGAAGTTGCTTTGAAGGAAGAAGGGTAGAATAAGTCAACAGTGGTTGTTTGATGCTGTATTAAATGAAGCAAGTGACTTTGCAAATTCTTGTTCCTTCTGTGATGTTAGCACCAGAGCATGTGCTTTGTCTCTGCTGTTCCAGCCACTAATTATGCCAAGAACAACAGAAAATTCTGTCATTTTCAAATCTGTTGTTGTTAAATAATTGATCGGTTTGCTGCCACCACGAGGACACCTTTAGTAACAATGCTTCCAAAGCAGTGAGTCTTGGGCTGTGGGAGATCTATGAAGTATGTTAATGAAAATTACTAATTTAAAAAATATATTATGGCAGTTGAAGATAAATAAATGCATGAGAGATTTGTTTCCTGAGTTCCTATGGTCTGAAATTACAGATGACAGTCCTTCTGTAAAGGGTGAGAGAATTCATTTAGATTAAATTACCCTTTCATTTCCTTTTCTAAAACATCAGAAAACCTCCCTAACACATTTTTGCCTTTGTGTCAGGGATAGCATTAAGAATAATTTTCTATGATTGTCTCTTCGACAGGCAGAGAACTCATTTTAATCGATACATTGTAAGCTGTTATTACAGCTATTTTCTATCTTAATTCAGTCTGCCCTTCATAATTATGTGGTTTATTCCTGTTTTTTAAAGCTCTGGATGGTGGCAGATTTCCACCACCTAGTGGAAAAAGTCTGTATTGTGTCCTGAAAGGCTTTGTTCAGATTTCTCTCTAGTGTCTGTTCTAAACATTCCCATTGTAAGTTCCCTTTCACCAGCACTCATTACCAAAGAAGTTTTCTTTTTTCCATGCACTGGTGAATTCACCTCGGTGTACACTGTTTCTCTGGAAGGTGTCAAAACCTTGTATGTTCCACAAGCCGTATGTCTCAATGTGCAGGAATTGTGTGTCTCTATTTTTTGAGGGGGTTTGTTTTGTTTTGTTTTTAAATTCAGATATTTGTAGCATGAAAGGGAAATTGGAAAGCTTAAAAAAATGGAGCACAATCTGACAATGATTGTCACTGTTTCCCTGCAGCCCATCTGCTTTCTGGGGAGCCCTGATCCCCATTCAAGTGTGCACTCCAGTGCAAACCATGCCAAAACCCACAGTTCTTATTCATGCAACGTTCTATGTCAGGATGCTCTGCGCTTTGGATGCCAAAACTGAAATGCCAGATCGGAAAGAAGGAAGTTAAAGAATGCCATGTGGTGTCATTGTCACCCCTTCTTGTTACTGCCGGGAAAGTTTCTACCCTTTGCATACCTAGGGAGCATCCTCTCCATTCCTGCCTGTTCCAAAGTGAGCAAGTGTTAACTCCTTTGTCCTCAGAAGGGAGGATACTACTTTTCAGATCCAGCTCCAAGCGTGACTTGCCAGAGGTAAGAGCAACAGAGTAAGAAGCTCTTCCTTTCACGTCACACAGGTGCAATAACAACTCTAAGGAAAATTCTGTGCCTGTTAAACCAAATAGGACCTGTCCTATTGTTTTCCCTAGAAAAACTGTGTCCTTATCTGGTTTTAAGGACTAGGTGCCTCATGGTATTTACTTTACACCAATAATGCCTCTTTGATACAGGAATCACTTCACACCTGGAGATATACAATTTAGAAAGATTAAGGTGTAGATCTACTAAAGGCCAACATCACAACAGTCATCATAACCTTTATGAATTACAGGACTGATTACACCCTCTAGAAGTTATTGGGATTTGAGTGTCACAGAGACCTTGACAGATCCTTCTGTTTGGTTATCTTCCTAATCCCTTGCACTGAGTTGCAGGACACTGGTTTTTTCCTAGCACCTTATTTTCAGCTAACTGCCACTTTATTCACCTATGTTCAAAACTGAGATCTTCAAAACTCCAGCTAATTAGCCATGTAACACTGGAAGCTTGCAAATACATCTTTGAGGCAGAAAATTTCCCTGAGTATCTAAATACCCTCTCCTGGCAATGCTGATCAGCCAGCATCTAGTTCACAACTGAGTTCTGCCAGGATTCGGAAATGAGCTCTTTGCACATCCCTCTCTCCTGCAGTGCCCAGTCTGCTCAGTTTTTCAGAGAATATCTGATGAATCATATTCTACTCAGGATAAAAAAGGCAATGGTAGTGTTACCCTTACTTCTGCTTTTTCCAGTTGCTCAGCTATCATGTGGCATGCATAACAAGATTTCAGCTATTTCACAGGTGAGGGTTGTATCTCTCAAGTTACAGGGCATTTAAATGTAGCTCTATGTGACACCTGTTAAAGTTGTAGAACCACAGAATTGTTTAGGATGGAAAAAACCTTCGAGATCATCGTGTCCAACTGTAAACCTAACACTACCAACTCAACCACTAAGCCATGTCCCTAAACACCACATCTATGCATCTTTTAAATACCTCCAGGGTTGGTGGCTCAACCACTTCCCTGGACAGCCTGTTCCAATTCTTCACAACCCTTTCAGTGAAGTAATTTTTCCTAATATCCAGTCTAAACCTCCCCTGAGCAACTTAAGGTCATTTCCTTTTCTCCTGTCACATGTTACTTAGGACAAGAGACCAAAATAATATGTTTGAGAAAGGAAGGGTTTCCAGTAAACATATCAGTAGCTAGGACTTTCCTATGAAATATATGTTTTTGCAGGAGGAACAAGAAAATACAGTGCATGAGTAGCTGGCAAGAAATTAACAGTCTGTGGAATTCATAAAAGAATCCCCCAAAGAGGCAAAATAATTAGAAATTAGAAACCCTGTTGCGTTTTCAGATACTAACAAAGAATTAGAACTAAACTATGCAACACAAATTGTTGGAAACTACCATAGAGATTTTTTACTTGCCAAAGACACCTGAAGCTGGCAAGAAGAGCCTGGATAGAAGGTTTTCCAAAGAGTTTATTGCAAGCCAAACAATGGTATTAGTGCTTGTTATTCATAAATAAAGAACATGAGACTATATCAACTGTTTGGGAAGGGTGTATTTCCCTTCCAAGTAGCCTGTGTAATATCTCTTTGGTTACAAAGATGTGTAGCCTGCAGTCCTTTAAATGGAAAGAGGACCCTGCTCTAAGATGCACAGAATCATGCAGATATCTGTTACAAATAGGTAGCTTCACTTCCTGCAATGATCAGTAGCTAAATATTAAATACCAGTCAAATTTCCTTGTATACCATAATGACAGCTTTAAGGACACTAGGAAAACTTTATCTTGAAATTTCTTAAATGGCAACAGGTTACAATCACTTGGAACAGAGAAATCATTCAGATAGCAGCTATCCTGTGAGCACTGAGCCCAGATGAGAGGTTCCTCAGAAGGAAATCTGAATGGCTGTAACCTCTCAGTGATCGCTGCCTCACTCTGGAGTATTTAGCTGCTCCTAGTAAGAGCAGAAGGAGGCAGTTTGTCAGCTACTTTGTAGGGGCAGGTATTGCATAATAACACCATAATGGGACAGCTAGTGTAACTACTTCAGTAGGATTATAGAATTTCAATCTACAAATCCCAGATTCCTATGGAACAGGAAAATATTGGTCTATAAAGCCAAGCGGAGGACACTTCTTGAATGAAATGGCTTCATCTTTACCAGCCCTGCAGGGTATTGGGAAAGGTTCTTCGAGTGGCATAAGAAATTCTCTATCTCAAAATAAGTGGATAGATTACAGATATAAAAGTGACCCTAGCATTGTAATAATTTTCAAGAGTGCCCATGTCTCTGCCAAATCAATGCATGTTCCTAACTCTTGTCAAAGCAGTGACTTAAGCGTGTGCTTCCATGTCAATCACTGTCTAACAGCCTTAGCAGTTAAGTTTTCCATCAGTGTGTGAATGGTCATTCCAGTCAAGGGCAAGCTGTCATTTTATCATAAAGCTGAATGAAGAAAAAATGATGCTGGACAGACTAGTGATATCAAAGCTCACTGCCTCTCAGAAGACACTGCCACAGCTCCCAAGCCTGGTAAATGCCATATGCTGAGCACAGGTCTCCCTGGCTCCTGCCTCATCTGCTCCCAGGCAGGGCTGCATTTCACAGATCTGCAGAGGCTACCTCAGAAACTCTCCCATAACACAAACAACAGTCTCCACTGGCCCTAAAATGCTAATTCTCTACCTCCAAGATGGACTGAGATTTCTCCTGTCATAGTCCCTACCCCAGCCCCAAACATCAGTAAAGCAGATATTTGAGAGGTCCACAAGAGGTCATCCAGAGGGACCTGAACAAGCTAGAGAAGTGGGACTGTGGGAACGTCATGAGGTTCACAAGGCCGAGTGCAAGTTCCTACACCTGAATTGTTTCAATCTGCAATTTCAATACAAGATGGAAGATGATGTGATTGAGAGTGGCCCTGCAGAGAAGGACTTGGGGGCTCTGGTTGATGAGAAGCTCGACATGAGCCGGTAATGCGTGCTCACAGTCCAGAAAGCAAACTGTACCCTGGGCTGCATGGAAAGAAATGTCACCAGCAGATGGAGGGAGGTGATTGTCCCACTCTGCTCTGCACTGATGCAACCTCACCTCGAGTACTGTGTGTGGTTCTGGGCACTGCAGTATGAAAAGGGTATCAAGCTACATGAGAGTGTCCAGAGGAGGGCCATGAAGTTGCCAAAAGGCTTAGAGGGGAAGACATGAGGAGTGGCTGAAGTTACCTGCTCTGTTCAGCATGGAGAAGAGGAGACTAAGTGGGGACCTCATAGCAGTTTACTGCTTCCTCACAAGGAGGAAGTGCTGATTTCTTCTTTCTGGTGACCAATGATAGGACCCAAGAGAATGGCATGACGATGTACCAGGGGAGGTTTAGGCTGGATATTAGGAAAAGGTCCTTCACCCAAAGGGTGGTGGAGTGCTGGAACAGATTCCCCAGGGAAGTAGTCATGGCACCAAGATTGACAATATTCAAGGAGCATTTGGACAATGCCTTCAGACGCATGGCATGAATTTCAGGGTTGTCCTATGTACGTCCAGGAGTTGGACTCAATAATTCTTGCTTTCCAAATCAGGACATTCTATGATGATAACATATGATGATTCTGTTCTTCTTCAGTGGGTTTTTCCTTGCCAGCAGACTTCCGGTTATCACAGATGTCAAAAAAAACCTGTAATAAATGGATGTGCTTTCTACTATTAATGATAAAAAATACCCACTGTCCTCAGAGCCTGCCAGGGCACTGCAGACATAGAAGTAGGAAGGTGACATGCTTTTAACATGCCTGTCAATCAATGTCTGAACTGACCTGTGGCTGCCCTTCCCTCAGATGAAGTGCCTGAGTGAAAATCTCAAAGGACCTGATTGGACTGGAGATGCTTCTTTGAGAAAGAGACAAAAATTAGAGGAACATTAAGGTAAGGCTTTTAAACTCAGGACTGTTCCCTCTTTTTTGAGCGTATTTCTTGTTACAACTACTGTTTCTCAAGAAAGAGGTCTAAATGAGTCAGAGCGCTGTATTTATTTATAGGTGCTGAGTCTGTTCACCAGATTCCATTCACTCCCCATGCAGTTCAGCAAGCTGACTCACTTGCTGTCAATAGCTAGGGATCCTCCTACTATGGATATTTGCACAAAGCTGAATGTAGTCAAAACAGCCCCCAGACACGAGGACCTCACAGAGGTCTCTTCTAAAGCCATTCACATACATCTGAGTCAAGCAGGAAGTGCAAGCCAAGAGCCGCTTCAGTTCTAAGTAGCAGATCAGGCACACAAATCTGAACTAAATCCTACAGGTAGGCATCTACAAGAAGTGATTCTAAGAAAACTTCCCTTCCACTCCACAATGGGTTGGTTGGCATTGTCTTTTTAAAAAAAACACTACACCTAAAATTCTTTTCAAAATAATATCATTAGATTCTCCGTTTGCTATTATTGGTTTACATGTAGCAATCTTTTCTTTCATTATGTAGTTATTGAAGCTTGCTCTGGGATGCAAAACCAGTCAAGTCACTGATGATGGCAAAAAAGAACTAGAATCCATGTCACACCTTCCATTGAAATAAAAAAAAATTGTTGTTATCACCTACATATCTACCTATATGATTTTGAGTACTCAGGGAGAGTATGATCACTTCAGTGTTCCTTTCAGAAAAAAAAAATCTAAATAATTATGAGAATTCAAAGAATTAGCTATGAGCTTTTTCTGAGGAGCAAAGGGTGTCACTGTGAGTTTCTAAATTTCATGTCAACTTGTAGAAAAAGGCAGTGTTTCTCAAAGTCAGTTACATGGTAAAGAAGATATTAAGACTAAATGAGGAGTGCAGAACTTGAAACGCCATAATTATTAGTACATTTTTAAATTGGCAAGCAATCGATTTTTAAATTGTCCTTTCACCCTTGTGTGTAATGCGGTTTGCCTCACAGTGATTAATTAGCAGCAGCACTGTGCTGTGACTGTTTCCACTGAAAGGTTCTCATTGCCATTCAGAGATTTTGCTGGCTCATCAGTGAATCGTGGATGGCATTTTGATTGCTGAATTGTGGCCCAGAAACCAGAGAAAGGATAAGAAACAGAGTCTATAAATCCCTTTTCTCGAATTCTAAAACTGACTGGGTTCTCAAATAAGACTAACCTCTTTGGCAGTGGTGTTACTATTTCTCATGTATCCTAGAGGAAGTGATGGTACATTCATTACCCCTATCCCCCTATTAAAATCTCAATACTCTTGTTAATCTGTCAGGAAAATAACAGTATCATCTAATGGACTGAATATTCTTTTTTTCTCAATTGACAAGAACAGCTCCCTCAATCCCAGTAGCACTGGGCTGCAATCTAAGGATTTCATGCAACTTTCATTATTTGCCAACATCTTCCAAGGTAAATTAAACCAATAACCTGTAAGAAGATAAAGTTAAACATCCTCTCAGACAGATGATTTTCATTTAGAAATCAAAACATAAATCCGCTTTAGTTGGTATTTGACATTTGTTTTATCTAGGTGTTGCTTAATCAGAGTTCTAATTAGAACTGGCTGCAGTTTTATTTATCTAAATAACATTTTCAAAACACTGAAGCTTTCATGGAGCACATTGCTTTACTGCCAATTCTAGTGAGGTAGACTCTGAATCTCAGAATGGAAACTCTACTCAGGGTGAAGAGAATAAGAAAACTTTGAATTTTTATCTGAAATTGGATATTTGCAGGCAACTTCATGCGTTATTTTACAAGATTGTGCTTTAGTAGAATGAAAATAAATATTTGATCTTTAAAGATATCAAAATGCCATGAAATGGGATTTCGTTCTTCTGACAATGCTCCTTCTCCTTTGTTCAACATAGTTCCACTCTGCTCATTTTGCAAATACCTTGACACTGCATTTAGTGTTCCTGAATAGTATGGATTTTGTGCAACACACAGCACACCAGCTTTGAGAGTGTGTGGTCTCACAAAGCTTGTGACAACCCTTTTAGCATTTCTGGAATTTTCTCTTCTCTTTTTCCAGATCCAGATTATGCATGTCATTATTGGGTTTTACCCATGTTCAGCTTTGTATTATTACTTGTGAACAAAACACACGAACTGAACTAATATTATAGTTTAAGAATAGAAGTTGTATTAAAATTCCAAGTATCTCTAAGCTTTCTTAGAGAAAAATTGCCTGTAGAATTAGTGTAATATAAATAACTCAAAATTGGGAGGTAACAAACTTTTTTTCCTATACACAACAGTATGTCAGATAATAACAATCTTAAATTTCAGCAGGGTATGTTTTAGTTAGACTTCAGGATAAAAAAATAACCATGTGGTTAGTTAAGCACTAGGAGATGAGGCTTCTGGAAGCTCTATCATTTAAATATTTTACAATGTCAGTGAACAAACATTTCTCAGGAATAAGTAAATCTGATGCTGCTGTCAGGCAAAGGGATGGATTTCATTGCCTCTCAAAATTCCCTCTGGGTGTCTGTGCATGATTTTCTACTGAAGATACCAACTGGCTGTATTTATGTAACTTCTGACTGGTTCAAAGTCAGGTCTCTAGAAAGAACATTTTGTCCCCAGTTCGTATACATTGCTCATAAAATACTCAACTCTGTTTCCTTCTAGAGGAGTGCAAGCTGATATCCTTGTGCTAGTGTGACCCCAAGGAAAGTAAGATAATGCCAAGGAAAGCAAGATAATGCCTGCCCTAGATGACCTTGTACTCTTTATTACTATATAGGTTCACTACATGTAGTTTCACGTAGATACAGTCTGATGGTCTGGGGTTTACAAAAACATGGAATGCAGTGAATATCTGGACAAAGGTGTTAATTTCTTAGCAAGATAACCAGAGGGGGGAAGCATATTGTCTGATATTACCTAACCACCTAAAGATTCAGCCAGTATTTCCAGGAGTGGTTACACAATGCCTTTGATGGGACTCATTTCTTGGTCAAATCTCCCAAGTGTCTCTCCTCATCTACTAACCTCTTTCTAGTTCTGTCCAGATTTATTCAGCAGAAACTTTCCTGAAGCCAACTTGTCGTTTCAGTATTGATAGTAGTTACAGCTGTGGAGAAAGACGAGTGACAGTGGCATGTTGTTAAATCTATCTGAACCCTTTGTAATGTCAATTTTATTTACAGTGGACTCAGGGAAATACTGAAAAGCAAATAACTTTGGATAGATAGTCTTCAAATAACAGAAAAATAATGAAGTCATATTACTGATGAAAACAGCTGTGACTACTGTAAGATGAAATTATTGCTGTCAGATCACCTTCCTGTACAGTTACTTCTTTGTTGTAATACTGAACATTGCAAAGTCTCATGAGTTGTGCAGCCATGCAAGAAAAGAGCTCCTACCCACATCTACAGCAGATACTGTAATATGCACATACAGCACCGGTGGTTATGCCACGTGCAGTTGGAGCTTGGAGTTTACTAGTCAATGTAGCTGTTTATTCAAGATAAGGATTATGGAGCTCTGGAACAAACTGAGCTTCACTTCAGGGATAAACTTGTAGAAGACTTTAAGAGTCAAATATTGGTTTGATTAGGACTGTTTCAGTCAGAAAATTAGGTGGATATGTTCCCCTCAAAGAGCCACTACTTGCTTCTGTTTAAGGTGTTACTCCAAAAGGTGTTGGTGGAGTGATTGTAACACACTCCTGTCAAGGCAGCTCTCTCAACCCTTGCTCTGGTCTCAGGGAGAAGCAGACTGTAAATAGATATTGGTAATTTGAGCTGAGAAGCCATAAGCAGCTGTATGCAGTGCTGCTCCACACCTCCCTTGTTCGCAAGTAGTTCCAACATAGATGTGTTTCAGCAGTGCTCACAGGATGGGCCTAAAGAGTTCCTTGGACTTTTGCACTTTTAAATCATAGACCTTAATCACTGATCACTGCAGTAGAAGAAGCAATTAAATAGGAAAAGTATTATTTGAGGGCTCAGTCCTGTGTGACAATTAGCATTGCAGATTATTATGCCCCAGCTGGTCCTAAGTCTGTGGCAGTTGAGGGCACTTGGCACCTTGCAGGATCAAACCCTGGAGTGAAAAAAACCCCCAACTCTTCTAATCAATAATGGAGCCAGAAAAAAGTGGATTTATTATGGGTACTGATTGAATAATTAGATTAACGGTAATTTAAGTTAATATCAGAGAGATGAGGAAGCTTTCATGTCTTTGGGAACTATTGCTATAGCACAGATTTTATTTCCAGTCTCCTAACAGAAACATCTATTGACAATTGGTGTCAGTTTCTAGTGGGTCACAGACTGTTCTGATCACTGCACTTGTGAGTGATGTGACAAATCCACATGCTTAAGATGCACAAAGTGCCAAATACTAGAGTTGTTGCTCCCTGACTAACAAGTACAGATGTGTCAGTGCAAGACGAGAGCCTGAAAGCAGTTACGGTAGCTACAAGATGAGTGGGAGAGGTGAGAACTTAATGCTGTCATTAAGAAGCAGCTGACAGCTCAGAGAAGAACAGAGAAGCAACATGGGAGTGTCATGTTTTTAGTCTTAACGATACTTTTTCCTTCATCACTTAACAGCATTTATGGAAAGATATTTGGGGTTCTTTCTTCACAGCTTATTCACAACACTTACTTCTATCATTCTCTGTTAGCTATACTAAAGTCATCTTTGTCATAAATACTTGTGATGTCTAGAAGGAGTTAATTACAACAGCTGGGAATTAACAGCGGGAGTAACAAACTCTTAAGAGCAAACCTCACAGTTTTCATGTGAATGACTTAACAGTAATATATCTGGAAAATGAAAATAAAGAAATAGAAAGAAGGTGATGTCAAATATAGATGTAAAGTAAAGCAATCCTAATGGTGGGGACAGAACTGGGGGACAAATCCAAGTAGAATGATACCAAGAGAGATTCCCGGATCTAATTCTTGAATGTGTTGTGGACAATGAAGTAGTCACCACAGAAAGGACTATCATCCATTCTGGAAAAAGAGACTACAATGCAAGTTGTTGGCTTTGGTGACTTTTTGTAAACTTATCCAGAAGAAGTAAGAAAGCATTGGACAAGAAAGAGAACAAGGAAGAGAAATCAAAGTAAAAGGGAAGTTGTTGGACATACTCTACAGTGTCAGGTACTATTGCACTGTTGTGATGGGAATAATCAGTTTGGTTATTGATAATTGAGGTGGCTTCTTAATGTATGTACTATTAGAAAGAGCTGAATAAAAATAATTACAAAACTACCCATCGGTCCTTTATGTGATCACACTTTTGGGTGTCGACCTCTACAAAACCATAAAGTCAGAGTGAGAAAGCATCAACTCCTGCTTTCACCCACTATGGCACTATTCCATTTTAAAAACATGAACACTCAGACCAGAGTTCTACTTGGCTATGTGGCCTTTCTCTAATAGTGGCCAACAGGAACCAAAGGGGAAAATACAACAATATATAGCATTTTCCCCCATCACTTTATAAAAAAATTTGGCTATCTCCCAGAAACTGGCAGCAAATAATGCCTACAACGTAATAACATTGTTATAAGTTGGGTTTTACCAGACTGAGTTCTTTAAACCCATTTCCCACCCCAGACAATATGATAACCGGTTTCAGTCAATACAAATTTGGGTCAGATACGGCATGTTATGGAAAGGTTTGCTTTTATTCCAGTTCGGGTTTTTTGCAAAAGAAGTAGTAAGTTAATCTAAATAGATGCACAGAAAGGGAAAACACCAAGCTCCATGGCAGAACTGGATTTATTTATGTTGTGGAATCTGAAATTATCCATAAATACAAATAATATAGAAGCAAACACAAAACTTGTTCCAAAGAAACAGGAGAATGACAAAGTGAACAAGGTCATGCTGGAAACATGTGAGTAGAAAGCAAACTTTTCTGTAATCATTCACTTACATCTAGCTAAAACTAAGCCCTTAGCTCTGCAGTTTACAAGACATAGAGAATCTGGAACTCTTACCCAAAATTATTGATGATTAACTTTTTATTGCAAATCATATGAGTTTAGTTTTCAAAATCTATAATCAAATAAAACAGGATAAAATATATTTTTTTAATATTTTTTCGTTCAGATGGCTTTTCCAGTCCTCCTGTGACCGTATCAGAATGTTGAAGTAACCTATGTGCCATATGTGAGTACATGAATACACTGACTTTCATTCCAAAGATTCTCCGGGGACTTTCAGCTCAGCATGGGTGAAGAGGTACTCATGAAGATCAGGAGACGGTGTGAAGAGATATCTCCCTTTCTCCTTAATTCCTGATTGATTGAGATGCTTTAATATTATATTGTTCATTTTCTTAAGCTCTTCTATGGTCTTCTTTTCAGATACTAGTCTGCTTGTTAATTGGTCCATCTTGTTTCTAGTTTGAACTTGAAAAGGAAAATGTACCACATTAAATTGGCAACATTTAAGTCAAAAGCATCACTACCCTCTCTTGCATTCCCGTGGGAGTTTGTAGGGAATTATGATATGTGAAAATATTAAATAGGAAAACAACTTCAGAAGCTAATGTTAAAAAATTGTGTGTCTGGTGAAGTTACCTGCTGATTTTCTGTTTTATTGATTTTAGTGCAGTGCAATAAAACTAAACATAGCTCAGATAAATTTTGCACTCTTTAGGAGTGTATCCAGTCCATTAGTGTCCACGGGAAAATGTCTGATTTAGAGGTTCCAAGACACTATTTCTGGGCCGTATGCACCTGTATTTTCCTAAAAGTACAATTACTAAAACACACAGCAGACTACAGCCACATCACCTGATTTTCTAAAACATGCACCACCTACGCTTCTGGAACTAGTTTTATTCTGGCTTTGTGAAGTTAATGAAGTTTACCCACCGGTTTTGAAGTTTAAGCCTAATAGTGCCAATATTAAACAGATCTATGTCTATGGCTTGTAAACATAATGTGAGATTAAGTTTGTACTGTAATGTGAAACACTGCTGGAAATCAGTTAAATAAATCATAGGCCTCCACAGGTCTGAGCCCAAGCTGACTCCTTTAATTCCTCTAAGTAACCTTTTCACTATTACTTTACTGTTTTTCCACTGCAGGGGCACATTACTCAATTTTCTATACCAGGGCTGTACTTTTAGCAGCCACTCATTAAATAAATCCAGAATTCAAGTACAAGATATTTTAACTAGGGTTTTACAATGATGCCCCTTAAAATTTCCTTTGTGCTCATTACTTGTCTGATATTCTGTCCTTTGAGTGCTTTTGAGCAAATTCAGTCAAGGATTAGGATTTCTTGTTTGAAAAGGAAAATGAGGATTTTTGCTACACTCAATTTCCATGCTACAGGGTAAAAGAAATCTTCATTTCACATGGACTCAAATTGGTTCAAAATGGAGTTGTAAGTTTAAGTAACATGCCTTGTACTCTGCTCAATACGATTACCACAGAAAACAAGGACACAGAAAATAAAGAGAAATAGCTCCATAAAAGAAGGTCACCTGTAGTCACGAGTGTAGCTAAGCCAGCCCAACTAGTCCAGCCCAAGCAGAACAGTAATTATGCCTACAAACATAATGCTCTGTGTCAATTTTTATATACCTAATTTTTGTTCCTCTTGGATTTTGTGGGGTTTTTTTGGAGGTTTTCTTAGTTGCAAAACAATTTCCAGTCAGTAGTTGGCTGGCAAACTTAAGGTCTTTCTTCAGTTACCCTGATTTAAATGTTAGCTTCAGTGTAATTCCAGTTTTAGTGGATTGACACCTAAACTAAGTTTTATCTGGAAAGGAATGGAAGGCATGTTGTTGAAGTATTTTGCTGCCATACAATCATCTTTGAAATTTCCAGTCAGCATTTTTAGCAACACAGTATAGCCCTACTGAGCTAAATTGAAGTTTACAAAAAATTTGCACTACAAATGAGTTTGTGCCTTTTAGCTCTAAGAGTAGAGCCCCATCTTTTTACGCCCAGGACTGAGACCCAGTCCCAATAACCAGGTAAAGCTGTTGACCATGCAAATGCAGCAGTTAGCATGTTATGAAGTAGCATGATGCATTTCAGCTAAGTTCTTCTAATTGGCCTTAAAGTTTTAAGAATCACTATTTGGTTTACTTACTTATTAGGAATATTACAAATGAAACAAGTGCCAAACTGATGATCAAAGTAAGAATAAAGGTGACGAAGAACAAAGACTGGTTTCTTATGTTGCTCCCTGCTGTGTTTTCTCCAGGGCCACCAGTGGTCTCTTCTTCATCTATTACAAGATGACAAATCATTTGGTAAGAAGTTTATTAAGGTTGGTTGGGACAAACATGACAATATGTTTCTAGCTCCATGAAATCATGAAGAATAGGTCATAGTTGTGGTCAAAAGATTTTATTTCCTGTGATATTCATGAGAGGGGAAGAAACCAGCTTCATGAGTTCAGATTGATTGTAGGAATATAAAAACTAATACAACTGTTACAGCTTTTGGATCATGTTCAACAGAACCGTTTCTGTTGCCGAAATACACTGTTTTGTTGAAGTTGACCTGTTTTACAGTTCAGAGTTTTGCAGGTCAGCTTTACACGTGCAAAGATGGCAGTGAAGTTTCCATCAGAAGGCTTGCTAAGAGCCTGAACGGACTCATCCTTTTCAAAAGAGAAGAGAGTCAAAAAAGTGTGTTGAAAACCTAGGTACAGATTGACCCTACATGTTCTTCCTCTCAGTCTACTTCTTTGTCTGACAATAGAATTATCCCTGGTAAGCTTAATTGCCTAAACTGAACACTTCAGTTAAGCTCCAGATGTTGGATAGGATGAATGTAGGTCTTGACTTTTTATCTTAAACCAAAAGCTTTTAATATTCGTCTTCTTTAGGTTTTGCTTGTTTCATTCCAATAAAAAAAAAAAAAAAGAGGTACACATCCTCTCAAATTGACAAAAAATGAACAGAGTCTCGTATACATTGTGTTTCAAGAACATAAAGAATAAAGCATGGAAAGGACAAGTAGTTGCTATGCTTCCTTTGAATCAGAGCAGCAAGACAGTTTATGGCTTTTTTAAGACTGTGTTGCATAAAGGGAAGTCAGTAGTTTCTCTCACAGAAACACTTGCAATCAAATGTGAGGTGGCAATATACCTTAAAAGTGAAGTCAAGGAACACCATGCGGAAACTCAAGCCAATGTAAAAAAAAAAAAAAATCATACTTGAGCCAGATTAATCTAATCTCAAATTTGCCTGCTACTTTAAGTACTTACTAAGACTTTAGTTTATTTTATGCTTTGAGGGGAGAGGGGAGCTAATGTAATTTCATTTTGGTGTCAGGCTCAAACATGATAAAATTTCATACAGATTACCATAATTTCTCCTCCTATCTGTGTGCATCTGTGAAAAAGGTATTCCTAGGATGTGCTGTTGTTCTAACTGGCAGAAATCTCTGAGGTCTCTGCAACTGAGCCTGTAGAGATAGAGCAGAGGGACGGCTGCGTATGCCATTACAGCACTTTAATAATGAACCAACCTGGGGCTGAGCAATTCACTGAGCTAGTAGGAGTCCTCTGGGAATACCTCTGGTTTTCTTTATTGCATTTAACATGTACCTGCCTGCAGGTAAGATGAAACCTGTTAATTTTGGGGATTTCGGTTTATATTTTATTCCCTTCGCATTCATAACAAATGCATCATGTATTAAGTGCCTGCACTAATATTTCTTTCTAATCAGAGTAATAAGGATAAAGAGGGCCTGCTACTGCTCTCTCTCAAGCATATTAAGTTATAAATAGAAGTCTCAAAAGTGGTCTGTGCTTCCTCTGCCTAATGAATACTGCTTACTATTTCAGCTGGCGGAACGTGCCAGGCTGCAGTGTTGCGAGGAATCAGCGAACACGGATTCTTGCCAAGCTGCAAACAGTGGGATCATTTCATATTCTAGAACAATGAAATTGCTGCATGGCTGATAAAAAAAGCAACCAAAAGGCATATACGTTTTAAATAGCTTTTAAGATTGTTGTGTGTTTGATTATGTCAGGACATACTAAGCTATTGAACATAAAGATTGCTTTGTAGCGCAACACTTGAAAAATTGTTTTTAAACCAAATTGGGTATTGGCTATACAACTAACAGATCATTCACAAGATTTTGGAATTTATCAGAAATTAAAAATACTCCACAGATCTCACTGATTTTCTGGCATGAGAATCAGAATTTTATTCTGCTGAATAAGGCGGCTAAGGACTGTAAAAAAATCATTATATGTGTTTAACTGATGGGATAACACATCTACAGAATATCCAGTTTTTAAAAATAAATAAATATATATATGTGTGTGTTAAAGAGACTAATCCTAGAAGGAGACAAAGCACTTTACAAATAGATGTATGAAGTACATATTTGTCTACTCCCACTTAGTGTAGGGAGGCTCATGTGTATGATTATTCCACAGAATGACTCCACAGTAAACAATACTGTCCAATAAAAATTACAAAAGAAAGCAAGACAGTCACACTGCAAAGAGTTTCTTTGACATTAAAACCAATTTATCCCCTTGTCTTATTTTGTACTGGTACTAGTAACAATATTAAGATAATCCACATATGAAAATTAAGTAGCTTATGTCTAACATCTCTGTGTTCAATCTAGAAACCAGCACCACTCTAGTTAGTTGCATTAGGAAAAGTTAGAGGACTTCGAAACAGAACTAATGGAAAGGCATTTAAGCCCTATAACTAGAAGTATTATTAAGTTATGGCCATTTTAAACTCATTTAAACATAGCTATTGTTCTACAGGTTTTCTTCCATCAAATTAGCAAATATAGTAAAGGAAATAAAAGCAGATTTAAATATTGCCTTGTGGGATGCCACTGAAGAATTCCAGGTTTTAAGATGTTTTCAGATCACAAAGATCTCAAGTATATTGTAGCTGTCACTAGGTGAAAATGTTCTGTTGCCACAAGCAAATCAAAGATAAAAGCTCTATAAAGCCAGTAGAAGTGTGAGAGACCAAATCTGAAAATCTAAGTAAAAATATTTCAGGTAACTGGTTTGAGCCCTTAGGAAACATTTCTTCAAAGAATGAACAGAAATTCTCCGGTGTTTCATTGCTATGTGTGAATTTTAGTGATTGTGAAGACTTACCATTCTGTTTATGTAGTAAGTATATATTGAACATTACCAGAAAAATTATCCTACAAGGGAACACCAATGGAAATAGAACAAAAGTTCAGCGTTGACAGTGAAACCCTAGCCAAAAGTAAGGATTTTCAAGAATCTAATAAGTGAAATACTCAGCAGGAGTAGCTAAAGCATTAATCTGATCTGCTTAAATTGTGCCATTCACAATCTTTTTCTTATATTTTTTAGTACAGAGCTTGACACATACGTAATAGATGCTGACATCAGTGCAACACAATGTGATCAACCTTTCAAACATCATACATAACTCTTTTTTGATGGCTCTATTTTATGTATAGAAAACCACAAGGTATCATCTATTATATACAAGGTATCACCTGTTATACGCACCTACCACATGTTGGGGTCTATCTGAGCAAACATTTAGTTTGTTTAGGTTGTTTAAGGAGTCAACTACGTAAAGTTTTCCTTCTTCATGAGTATCAGGTAGGTTAATTTCTAAGGAAGGCCTCTCCATTGCATCTAAAAGAAACAACAATTAAAATGGTAAATTAAAATACTGATATGTGAAATTACTGGTAACAGTTGGTGTCCTTTTGTAATGCTGAGCAATCTTAAAAACCCTTAAAGTAAATGGATTTGAAGGACCAGGATAGTTACTAGATCTTTAAGGCAAAGGTAACACAGTACATAGCACCTGTTTATTCTTAGAGATCTTTGATTTCATTTCTACATTGTGTATACTTACATATACATATACAATCATAGAATCACCAGGTTGGAAGAGACCCATCGGATCATCGAGTCCAATCGTTCCCATCAAACACTAAACCATGTCCCTTAGGACCTCGTCCACCCGTGCCTTAAACACCTCCAGGGAAGGTGAATCAACCACCTCCCTGGGCAGCCTCTGCCACTGCCCAATGACCCTTTCCATGAAAAACTTCCTCCTAATGTCTAGCCTAAATCTCCCCTGGTGGAGCTTGAGGTCATTCCCTCTTGTCCTGTCCCCTGTCACTTGGAAGAAGAGGCCAGATCCCTCCTCTCTACCTCTCTCCCTTCAGGTAGTTGTAGAGAGCAATGAGGTCTCCTCTCAGCCTCCTCTTCTCCAGGCTAAACAACCCCAGCTCTCTCAGTCGCTCTTCATAGGGCCTGTTTTCCAGACCCTTCACCAGCCTCGTTGCTCTTCTCTGGACTTGCTCCAGAGCCTCAACATCCTTCTTGTGGTGAGGGGCCCAGAACTGGACACAGTATTCAAGGAGCGGCCTCACCAGTGCTGAATACAGAGGGAGAATCACCTCCCTGGACCTGCTGGTCATACCATTTCTGATACAAGCCAGGATGCCATTGGCCTTCTTGGCCACCTGGACACACTGCTGGCTCATGGTCAGTCAGCTATGGACCAACACCTCCAGGTCCCTCTCCTCCAGGCAGCTTTCTAGACAGACTTCTCCCAGTCTGTAGCTCCGCACAGGGTTGTTGTGCCCCAAGTGCAGTACCGGGCCTTTGGTCATGTTAAACCTTATGCCATTAGACTCAGCCCAGCCGTCCGGCCTGTTTAGGTCCCTTTGCAGAGCCTCCCTACCCTCCAGTAGATCGACACTTGCACACAGCTTAGCGTCACCTGCAAACTTGCTAAGGGGTGTGACACTTGCTTAGTGTCATCTTGCTAACTTGCTACATGTATATACACATGTGTGCGTAGAGAAAGAGAGAAAGAGAGAAATCTATTTGACCGGTTTCAGCATTGTTTTGAATGTTACTTATCTAGTTGTATAGCTCTTCTGTTTTGGTGAGTGATGGGTGATATCATTACCACAGTGAAAGCCAAACCTTCACTAACACTGCCAGGAAGGATGTCACTCCAGTCCTCTATTTCCAGTTATCAAATAATTCAGAGATAAGACAGACAAACCAGGCATGGAGGTAGGAAATAAGCAGCAAGAATATAAGGTGTACATATACCTTAGAATATCACTGTGAAGTTGTTATTTGTGAAAAAAGGAGGGAAAATACATGTATTAATTTGATTCTACTCCACATAGATGCTAGTTCAGGGAAAATTAAAGCCTAATGACAAGGTCTTTATTTCAGACACTTTCTGCTTTAAAAAAAAAGCAGTGGCTGGGGCCCAAGCAGGAAAATCAGCTTCTCTGCAGCATCTGGGTGTATGAACTCATTGAATGGTTGTTTATATAAATGCAGTTAGGAAGAAAGATTATATATAGAAAAGAAGAAATACTTAAACAGGTTCCTTTATGTATTGCACTTCATTCCTTAACAGTCTTTTGGTTTTCTTTATTTTACTCTGACTTGAAAAATACCTTTTAGAAACAAACTTCAGTTCTAGCCACAAGGAGATGCAGATGCGCTGACTACTACTACTACTCCTCCTCTTAGACTACATTGGTCACTGAACACTCCCTCTGTGATCATTGAAGAAAAATACTTACCTCCAGGTAACATTCCTCTAAGTGTAAAGTATGTCTTTATGACTTTACCATTGCAGCCTAAATGTACATTTCCCTTTCTTGTGAATATAAGGGGAAAGCTCAAATGGATTAATACAGACTTGGATAATATATCTCACCCATTTAGAATTTTTCAAAGCTCTCAAGTTTGATTTTAGCTGCCAAACATAACTCAGCAATTCATCAGATGCAAATCTGTTGATGGAGAGTGTTAAGCACTCAGGGTGATTTCTGAATCCTGGATGGGTTGAATCACCCTCCTGACATGCCTCTGAACTCTTTCTCCCTCTCCAAGCAACAGAGAAGGCAGCGTGATCAGATTCCTAACCTAACACTTCTATTCAAAACCTTAAGTCTGAGGAATATTGCCCCAAGTGCTTAAAGAAAATATTCAGTTTTTATGTCATCAAACTAAATGCAGAAGATTGTTGTAATTCACCCAAATTCGAGCTCACAGCCAAGTAAACATTCACTGAGCCTCAATACATGGGAAGACCAAGTGCTTCAATCACACCTGATGACAGGGCTCATTCTCCTAATAGTGGGGATTTATGAGTCTATATTAGTACTTTTATATTTCTATTTAATAACATGCAAGAAACTTTACAACTCATTTTCCCTGTTCAGAATTGCTGCTGTGAAATACAAGTATAAGGTAGAAAAGCTGTCATTGTAGTATTTAACCTTACCTAGCGTATTGATTTTTAGGTGTGCAGCTGTAATTTCAGGAAAGATGGCTGCATCCACTGTTCTTCCTCTAGAATGTTGCGTTGGTGCCAGGCAGCACGGTCTGCGAGGCACGTCGGCACCAGCACTGGGTCTGCTATCTCCCCACAAGAACATCTGTGGCCAAGTGCAGTCATTATGGAGCCCTAGATTTCAACAACAGCCTGCTAAAAGTTACCACCTGTGCACAGAGGCTTTTGGTTATTTTTAGCTTCCAAAGAGCATTTGCTTCTCTTTCCTTTTTTTGATTAGTACCTCCCTTAGCAACTTCAGGCAGGGCTCCTCTTAATAAGCTGAGCTGTAATAAATGTGACTTTGATTCATTAATATTATTAATTATATGTTTGCACATTTATAATTAATTATTTTAAATCAATTTCCTCACTGTGCATGTGACCACAGCGAAGATAACCATTATTAATTCAACAAAATCTATATTACATTAGTTTGATTCCCTTGACATGCCAAACAAAGGAAATAGGATGCAGACATCAGTGTCACTGGACAAAAGGATTGATTACTTTCCCAACAAACTAATCTAAACATTAGTGAATTGGGAGTTACTCTATCTTGCACTTTAACCTTGCTTAAAGGCTTTTTTCCCCATGCAACTTTTAAATTTCTCAATTTGTTGTGGTAAAATTAGAACTTCCTATGAGAACACACTGAAAATTATTCACAGAAAAAAAGGAAAACAATCAAATCTGGAAGGAAATAAAAACGAGGAGAATGAAACTTTACTTACAACGTGACCATGTTCAGGTAATTTGCCAGTGTGGAAGAAATCAGGCAGTGAAAATCACACGAAGAAACTCCTCTCTGTGCTTTCAGACTCATAGAAACCCATCAGCCCCTGCAGGACCCATGAAGGCAGCTATGACACACTGTCCCTTTCACTCTATATTTAGAGTTCATCTTAGCTAACTATACTGACTTCTAAATATTGATCTGTTTAAAAAGAAATCAGCAGGTACCCAGCCAGCTCTTTTTTATTATTTTGGAATCATTACGATAATATCCTGTTGTGGACAATGAGGTTTGTTACTGACGAACAGTATTTCACTAACCCTTTTAAAATTCATTCACTATGCAGAAATCATATCTACAGCACTGTAGCTATGTGTAACCAGTTTGCTATGCAGAAGAGTCATACCTACAGTATTGCAGCCACGGGTATTTTAAAGGCATAGTCTATAAAAAAAACCAAAGCGTTTTCTTCCTCTCCCCACACACCTTAGAGTTGAGTGGGATTTATTATTCATTTGGGATTTATTATTCATTTGTCCAGAATCATTAGTTGTTTAAAACATAAATTCCAATGTACTGGTAATTGCCCCTTCACAGGTAGTTCTTTTATCAGTAGGTTTTTGTTGCCAAAGTTGCAGAATGTGATGTTACAGCACATTGTAAAGACAGGCAGCTGACATTTACACAAAGGGACTATGGTTCAAAAAAACTAATCCTTTCTGAAAACATTCTGTATGTCTTTGAACCCTTTTAAACTGACAATATACACATTTTTCTCTCAGGAAACAACAGTGAGTATACGTCTTGCAACTCTTAATTCCCAGCCTAAGCTGACAAGCTCTGCCACTGCCTAGTCTGAGTAGCTGAGCCTGTGATGCTAACGCAACAAGCCTGCTCCATTTCTGCAGGGGTCTCCTAGACATCCTCCCTCCAAACTTCAATCTTCCTGGTATCTGCTGGAAGTACAATAGGGAAGAAAGGAAGCAGTCTAGGAGGTTCCTGGAGTGTGTGGAAGATAACTGGTGAATGAACCTACAAGGGAAGGTGCCCTCCTGGACCTACTGTTTGTGAACAGAGAAGGCCTTGTGCGGGATGTGGCAGTAGGAGGATGCCTGGGACTAAGTGATCATGAGATGATAGGGCTTTCTGTTCTAGGTGAAGTGAAGAGGGTGGTTAGCAGGACAGTAGCATTAAATTTCCAGAGGGCAGACTTTGAACTCTTCAGAAGGCCGGTTGGCAAAGTCATGGGAGACAGTACTTAAGGGCAGGGCAGCCCAGGAGGGCTGAGAGCTCTTCAAAAAAGAAATCCTAGCAGTTCAGGAGAAAGCCATCCCCATGTTCTGGGGAAAAAAAGCCAACAGCTTGGTCGTACAGTGAGTGACATTAAGAAGAAGAGGAATGTTTATAGGCTCTGGAAGAGGGGACAGGCCTCTTGGGTTGACTACAGGAGGGAAGTGAGGTTGTGTAGAGAAAAAATCAGAAGGGCTAAGGCTCAACTAGAAATCAGATTGGCTAAGTCTGTGAAAGATAACAAAAAATATTTCTATAAATAATAAAAGAACTAGGGAGACCATACAGTCCCTTTTGGATGCAAATGGAACAACAGTGACAGGAGATGAAGAAAAGGCTGAGGTATTTAATGCCTTCTTTGCCTCAGTCTTTAGTAGTAAAGAAATTTGTTCCCTCTGTGTACAAACCCAGGAGCTAGAGGAGCAAAGAGAGGCTCCCATGGTCCAAGAGGAAGTGGTCAGAGCCTTGCTAGCCCGACTGGACACCCACAAGTCTATGAGGCCAGATGGGATTCACCCTAGGGTATTGAGGGAGATGGTGGATGTGCTGGCCAAACCCCTTTCCATCATCTTCCAACAGTCCTGGAAGACTGGGGAAGTTCCACTGGACTGGAGGCTGCCTGATGTAGTGCCCATCTACAAGAAGGGTCACAGGGAGGATCCAGGGAACTACAGGCCTGTCTGACCTCAATGCCAGGGAAAGTCATGGAACAGGTGATCTTGAGTGCTATCATGAAGCACATTGCAAGAGAACCAGATGATCAGGCCCAGTCAACGCAGGTTTACCAAAGGCAGGTATTACCAAACTAACCTGATCGCCTTCTATGACAAAGTGACTCAGTTGTTGGACAAGGGAAAGGCTGTGGATGTGGTCTCCCTGGACTTCAGCAAAGCCTTTGACAGTTTCTCACAGCATTCTGCTATGGAAACTGTCAGCCTCTGGCCTGGACAGACGCACACTCTCCTGGGTGGAAAACTGGTTGGCTGGCCAGGCCCAGAGAGTGGTGGTAAACGGTGTTAAATCCAGCTGGAGGCCAGTGACAAGTGGGGTTCCCCAGGGCTCAGTGCTGGGTCCAGCCCTGTTCAATGTCTTCATCAATGACCTGGATGAGGGCATTGAGGGTACCCTTAGCAAGTTTGCAGATGACTCTAAGCTGTGTGCAAGTGTCGATCTGCTGGAGGGTAGGGAGGCTCTGCAAAGGGACTTAAACAGGCTGGACCACTAGGCAGTGTCCAACGGCATAAGGTTTAACACGGCCAAATGCCAGGTCCTGCACTTGGGGCACAACAACCCTATGCAGAACTACAGACTGGGAGAAGCCTGACTGGAAAACTGCCTGGAGGAGAGGGACCTGGGGGTGTTGGTCAACAGCCGACTGAACATGAGCCAGCAGTGTGCCCAGGTGGCCAAGAAGGCCATTGGCATCCTGGCTTGTGTCAGAAAACGTGTGACCAGCAGGTCCAGGGAGGTGATTCTCCCTCTGTACTCAGCACGGGTGAGGCCACTCCTTGAATACTGTGGTCATTTCTGGGCCCCTCACCACAAGAAGGATGTTGAGCCTCTGGAGTGAGTCCAGAGAAGAGCAATGAAGCTGGTGAATGGGCTGTAGAACAGGCCCTATGAAGAGCGGCTGAGAGAGCTGGGGTTGTTTAGCCTGGAGAAGAGGAGGCTGAGAGGAGACCTCATTACTCTCTACAACTACCTGAAAGGAGGTTTAGGCTGGACATTAGGAAAAAAATTTTTACAGAAAGAATCATTGGGCACTGGAACAGGCTGCCCAGGGAGGTAGCTGATTCACCTTCCCTGGAGGTGTTTAAGGCATGGGTGGACAAGGTCTTAAGGGGCAAGGTTTAGTGTTTGATAGGAATGATTGTGCTCAATGATCTGGTGGGTCTCTTCCAACCTGGTTATTCTAGGATTCTACAAAACAAGGATGTGCAAGCCAGACAAAACAAACCACTAACATCTTCACCTCCATCCCTTAAAGATTTCCAACACTATCCTAACTGGAAGACAAGGACCCAGGCCTCTCCAGTCCCAAGTCTGAAAGGGTCCTACAAATCCTTCAGTTTTCTGCAAGGCAGCAAAACAGCCTCAGACAGCCCTGGAGGCCACCCTGGGCAACGTGGTTGGCAACTACAATATAATGGGGGAAAGGGCAACCACATGCTTGGCCACCTGCCCAGAGGTGCTCTAAGAAGCAATTCTGCAAAACACAGGAAGGACAGGATGCTATTGAAAGTGCTCCTTTACAGTAACAAAGCGTGCCAAGGGTGACCACCCAGAAGTCACCGGCAAGGCTAGCAGACCTGTGGAACAGCTTAGCTCCGTAGGGGCAACATCTTGGGCTTGTAAGAGTTTCAGCTAGTTCAAGGTCCAGACACTTCTCCACAAGTGTGACAAATATCAACACCACACACTAATATTCACATGCATTTTTGTTGAAGGCATTAGTGTAATCCAAGTAATTCGTTCCATAAGCCAAACAAGCTCTTGTACAATACATTGAGGAAAAAAAAGATGTAAGCTAGAAGGTACAACTAATTAGCACGCATAGATTTTCCAGAACAGGTTCTGCTATAATCTGAAGAAAACCAACACAACCAAAAAAAACCCCAGAAAAACCAAACCCACCCTTACTTTCCCTTATCAGAGCATGCAGTAGTTTTCAGGGAGTTGGGTGGGGTTTCCTGGGAGGTGTAAGGCTTACATGCTCTGCTGATAACTTGACCTACAGTTTTATGAATGTTTATTTTAACAAGCACTTTTACTTGCAGATCTGTGTCAGAAGCTCCAGCTATCTGTGTTCTAGTGTCTTTATTAGATAAACCACCCCCCCCACCCCCAACTACCCTTAAGGAAGGTAGCTCTCAGTTACTGGCACACACCAGTCCTCTAGTACCAGAAACTGAGGGGGAGTAAGTTTCAGCACACAAAGCTGTGCAACACAGGATATGGCTCTTGCAAGAAAAGGTGTTTTACAGGACCAGAAGACATCTGATCATCATTACAAACCAAGAATAGGTTGCTGTGCAGACCATATGCACAATACATCTTCCAAACACAGCAAGGTACTTGTAGCATCTACTAAAGCAGTGAAACTAACCCAGCCACATGTCTGAGTGGGCAAAAAAACAAGCCCATCTGTTGGGTTTTGCTAGCATTCCAGCTTTTCATTCATGTAATAATCACTTTTACACAGAAAGCAAGCAATGAGAAAGATCTTTATTCCAAAAACTACACATCCAATTTGAGTATCTTGTTATTTTACATTGAGGTAAGTATTTGTCATTGATTACTTCACTGTAAGCAAGGGTCATTGAACTTTATAGTCCCCTTGGGGTAAAGCCATACTATGCAGAAATTGATTTGCCCACTTGCCAACTGAAGACTTCAAAAAGTTACTAAAATAACTTTACACAAACAAGTTCACCATTTCATATTAGCCCATTCTTACCAAAACACTTGGTGAATGAATTGATTTAGTTTACATTGATATGAAATAAAGAATTAATTTTGACACACAGTATTTGACTACTGTTACCCACTGTTATTTAACAGTTTGGTTACAATATATTCACCTTTGGAGCAAGATGCATCCAGTGCAAGTGTTACATTTCCCTGCACCCAATTGTACATCAACCTATATACAGTGTATATGCAGGCAAGCAACAACATCCATTATATTTACAGATTTTATACAACATCCCTTTACACAAGAAAAATTTGTGGCTATAGAAATTTAAAAATTCATTTAAAGGTTACAAATCTATTTTAGTTATGAAGTATTTAAAAATCAACCTCCTGGACAAGAGATCTAGAAAAATTCCCCCACATCTGCTCTTTTATCACGACATTTACTTCTAGCCTTTGTCCGAGCCTTGAATGCTGCAGAGTTGTACAAATGCTACAAAATAAAAGGAGAAATTAATTACAGATGTTCAAAAGGTTTATATCCTTTAAAGATTTTTTTTAATATTAAACAGTTGAAAACATCTTTTATTAATATCTGAAGTAAACTGGTAAGCCTTGTGAAATTAATCTGATATCTTTGCACCAAAGGCTGACACATTTTAACTCATATACACAGTCAAAGGAAACTTGGATTGTATCAAAAGGCTGAGCTAGAAGCAATTCTGGAAGCCAGTCAAGTATTGATCATCATACAGACACAATATAGATTAAGTTTACCCCCAAATTAAACCTGGTAGCACCAATTCCACAGAGCACACATGCACTGAGTACATTCGCAACCAAGAGATCAAAGACCCTACCCTAGTGTCTATTTCATCCTGGACAGCTTGGAATTCTGTCTTTATAAAGACTCAGTTTGTTTGCTTTCCTGTATAGCCTTATCCAAAACCTAGGATTTTCATAACAGTTCAAGATTCTCATGCATCTGGTATAAATCCGCAATCATGCCAACCTTCAGCCCCCTTGGGAGAAAAGCAGTAGAAGACACATGCCCAGTGGAAAATCCGAAGTATGAGCTCAAAGATATATAATAAAAGGAAGGTTCGATTTCATTTAGGACAACATGGGGCACTGGTAGAACTGAAGTGACAAGCTTAAAGATGGCAGCTTCTCAAGTGCATATCTAGAATATCAATTGACTCAGGAGAAATATACTAGCAGATTAAAAGGAAGACGCATTAAGTTACAATAACCTACCCTTTCAAAACGCGATATCTTCATTGTTTTAAGAGCTGCAGCATCTAGCATTACTGGTGGACCAAGCTCAAACACATTCCGAAGAAAGTCATTTGACTAAAGAAGAAACACATGAAACAATCAGTTTTCTCCTTTATCAAGTCTCCAAAGATAACTACTGTAAGATATTAAGCATTCCTGTACAAAATAGAAGTAATTTGACTGAAATGTTAGTATATTTTGCAATTAAGCTACGGAATACTACTTCCTTTATTCAGAATAAGGTTAAGAACTAAAACTGTCCTCCTGAAAAGACAGCTACCCTCTCTTTGATTTTTCGTCCCAGTCAATTAGACACTGTTCTGTTACATTTTCAATGTAACATTATGCATTCAGACACAGAACCATACGGTTTCACAAAATAAATTACTAAATATCTCACCATACAGAAGCACTATCTGAAAAAGCTGCTATATACAAGGAGAAATGCAACTGAATTCAGCACTGGACTGAAGAGTTTAACCCCATAATTATCATCACAATTTGAGGGTGTATACTCCTACACTCAAATTCCTGCTTCTGCTACACGTCTAAAACAGATGACTGGTGAACAAGCAGTTCCTAGAAGAGAGATAAGGACAGATCTCCTCCCTTCTGAAATGCTGTCATCATTGGGCTACAAGTTGTGTGTTTGTTATTTTCAACAAAAACTTTGCATTCACTTTTACAGGCTTGAACAGGAAGGAATGCATCTTTACAGCAGACAGATCACTACACCACAGGTGAAAGAGCATAATTATATAAGAAAAAGCCTGAAGCTAAGGCAATATTCAGTTTTTATCTCTTACTTCTTGGAGAAGTCTTCTAATGGCAAACCCAGCACTCAGGCCACAACTCAAAGTAGCTTATCCAGGTAGTTCTAGCTCACTGCAATTCATTTTTTAAGTACTTTCTAACACTTGTATCACAAAGCCCGTCTTCTCACCAAGTTCTACTCATGATTTTGTAACTCAAGACTACAAAGAAGCCAAGCAGGAACACTAGCAGTATGTTATGAAAAATCAGCTCACCTGCAAATGATATTGCATTCCTGACCCCAGGATTTCCTTGAAGGTATCGTAAGTTTGTTTTTTAACCCAGCAGTCAATATACATGCGCTCAGGTCCAAACTTAACCATCTCTGTAGGAAAGTCACGCTCCTATATAAAATTAAAGGAAACATATCATTTTAATTTAATCAGTCTTTGGTGTTAGGTATTGTGTGTATCTCAATGAACTTTATTTCCATAAATAAACTGCACACAAACCCTTCCAAATACACACTAAAAACTGCATTTGTTCATAAACACACCTAAGTTAAATCTCCTAAGACCTAAAGCTGACATTCTTCAAGTCAGAAAAAACTTAAAAGAACACTTAGCCTTCATCATTAAAATAATTAAGAAGTGGACTTCTCCAGAAGAACAGTTCTGAGTGCAGGCGTCACCTTTCCTTAGTCCCTTCCTTTCAAGTCCCTTCCTATGCTTGTCACAATGGAATGCAGTAAGTACTAGTTAAGTGATTCAGATTCTTCTACAGGCAGAATCTCAAAAGTGACTTCAAATCACTTCAAGGTCTTCTCCTTAGCTTTTGAGATATTTAACTGCTGCGAATGTCAACTAATATTTTGTTTGTCTCATCCATACAGTGATGTAAAAAATTATCTGACAAGAAAATATAGTGTGAGACATGCAAGATAAATAATCCATTAAAGTGACAGAAGCTTGACATTTGTCTTAGAGGCTTTACTGGTAATATTCTGAGAGTCCTGCTTTGTGTATTGTTCTCTTACTCTGGATATGGAAAACCAGCAGATTATAGCAGAACAATTCAAACGACTCCTCCCACTTACAGAAACACTTTGGCTGTTTGACAGAGGCAGCATTTGAAAATCTTAGTAGTAAGTCCCTTCTTGTTTATTATTCACCGCAGTTGAAAACATTTTACAATAAAACTTTTCACAAAATTCAGAACACTGACTTAGATATCCTGTTAAGTCCATATGAAAAAAAAATCTGCTCATGGAATAAAATAAAGACATTTCAGTACCTACAGTGTAATGTTTAACTTTCTTTAAAAAAACCCTTCTTAAACATGGAAGTCAAGTTTGCAAAAAAATAAAAGTTTTACTTTTTATTCTAAGAAACAGTTATATTTGATATAAGTGATATGAATTTGAAACCTCGCTTAAAACATTTTTTCCAGCTTTCACTGAAAAGAGAGTTCTATTTAATAATAAAAAAAGAATTCACACATTGTACACTACATAGTTACAATCCATACTTGCAAAATAAGACAAAAGAATCACCTCAACAGCTCGCAGAACATCTCTGAAGACAGATCGCTGCTTTCTTTTATCTACCTTGGCTCGGTGTTTGTTTCCATCTGTCGCCAGGGCTCTTAGTTTCTCCGTTAGAAGCTCCATATCTTCATAAAAGAAATCCTAGTAAAAAACAAAGTATCAGTTTCTGGCCTTAATATCCTTCCCCGCAAACAGGAAAATGGATCTCTCCAAATCAAGACATGCTGACCCCTACAAACTGTCACCGTTACTTAAAAAGACAAATGGCACTAACTTCCTGTAGTTCTACATTCAGCATTTAAACCAGTAAGAATGAAATCAGGACATCCAGTTGCCTAAACTCTACTCAGGTAGAGTCACACAGTACGGCTTCCTTAGTGTGCATATATACCTGTCAATCTGTTCTGCTCCATAATTCCAAGGGACTCACTGCCTAACTGATCTGCTGAACCTGGCTGCCACTCCTGGAGACAAGCTGAGGACACTTTCAGGCTATTAGCACAGAATTCATGCTGCTGGAGATGGATCATGAGATACCATTAGACTGACAGGAAGTAATATTTAGTCCTAAGTCTAAATGGGGTGGAAAATTAGAACAGTTTTACACAAAATCCTTAACAGAAGAACCGCTTTAAGTGAACTTCAATGCATAACTGTTTAATGGTAAATTAAACTGCATTTTCTCCCCTCCGTTTACTGATTCGGTGCTAGTTTACCTGCATTAGCAAGCCACTTATGAAAATCCGAACATTTTGTCTACCAAAACTGACTTGACTGAGTTTACTGCATATGTTTTGAAAGAAAAGAGTAAGTATTTTTAATCTGCACTTGTTGTTAAGGATCCAAAGAGAATCACTCGTAACTATTAAAGGGGTATTTCCTCAATGGAAAGGCAAGTTTAGTGAATAGTGTTGCTCGTTAACACACTAAGATTTTAGTTACTTGCAGTCAGCTTGATCAAATAAATGATCAAGTTGCAGTCTCATTTTCTTTTCTTTTAGAGTTGACTTCCATAGCCAAGAGACTTCAATCCCTATACTTCCAATTAGTAACTCTCAGCAAACTGTTTCAGATTATGCAATGTTCACATGTCATGCATCCTGACTCATTTGGAGGTAACCTTTCTCTTTGGACACTGTTCTGGCAAAGCACAGCAGCCTTGATCGAGCTAGAAGCCATTCAGGCAGCTCTCCCAGACTGTGCCATGGGTAAGTGGCGACTGTTTCCTTCAGTGCTGTCAAGAAAACAGTTCAGAAATTAGTAAGACATATTAAAGAATGTAATGGCAAGTCTAGCTGTAAGGTGCACCTGATCCAACTCAAAAGCAAATCTCAAATGTAGGAATACCGGTATCCGCACAAAATTTGAGCAAATCCTTTCAGAATTTCCCGCTTTGAATTGACTGACTAGTCTCCAGCTGACAAAAATAATCACAAATGCTGCAAGGCTATTATGCAATACTAGCTATTCTTCTCTACATACCCATATAAGGATACTGAAAAAATACTAAAAGTCAACATGGTTTCCACTGAAGGGTGGGGATTTTTAGTTGTGAAAGCAGAATCGTGCAAACTAGCAATCACTGGAACTTGTCTGCAAACAACTAAGTACCTAATGAGTGTTCCCACAGCAGCAAACAATACTGTTTCAACCTGGAATCTCTCCAAGGCTGGTTTTTTTTTTTTAAGGATTGAGTTAGATTTAGATTTTGTAGCTTACACACTACATTTCAAGCTGCTTTTGAGTACTCTTGTGTTTTGTTATACTGGTTCTGTAATACAGAAATTAAAGTGGAAATGACAGCTAAATTGTTGTGAATCGTTTGCTATACCAGATTAATTAGGGCAGACACTACAACAAACAATCCAGCAAATTATCTGTCACTTTTTGAGATCCAGGGTGCTATGCAACACAGGTTAACTAACTTGTTTTGTCATCATCCCAATGCACGTAAATTTAGCTGCTGACGTATACTTACAGCATCTGTTTCACGTGCCAGTTCAAACAGAAGGGCTAGTGTTTCTCCAGCAGCTATTCTCATGTTGAGATCATCACAAGAAAGCAGACTTGGAAGTTTATGCAAGTGCCTAAGGAATAAGTCATATTCCATTAAGATGTACATTTTGTTGACACCACTTCACTCCATATAAAAACTATTACAAATATTGATTTTCCAAGACAAATACTCACATTTCTATTTTCTTCTTCACTTCATTCATTGGACAAATGGTCAACAACAGTGTCCATGCTAAGAGAGCACTGATATGAAGCACAGTATTGTGGGTACTTGATACACTATTAGTGTCTCTATCCCGCGGATATGCCTTTGTGAAAATATTTTCCAGGCATTCCATAGTTGAGCACAGCTCCTGAACAGAGGAAACAAGATTAGGAAAGAGGCTTAAGACACACACATTTTCATACTATCAGCTCATTAAAAAAAGTATCATTTACTCTTACCGTAATGTCATCAGTGACAATGAAACAGCAAATTCCTAAACAGGTTGCACACTAGATACAAAAGAAAGAAGTGTCAGTACTTGGCATCAATGTAGCTGTTTACAAAAGTTTCAAACTTTGACCTTTGATGTTTAACATCTTTAGTAATGGAAACTTGAAATTAAGACCTTAACAGAGCAGAAGTCTTCAACACTGCTTAATTCAGCTATTTTCTAACAGTTAGTTCTCATTTCTCTACTCTCAGGATGATTTTACAAGGTATGGTCCTCACAAGACTCAAATTTTCACCCTGTATTATTTAATCTAGTTCACAAAGTCCTTCCAAAAAGCTATATGTAGCACTCCAGACTCACAGCAGAAGTTATGCTAATAATAGACACAAGATATATATCCACAGCTGTAGGAATTATTTTCCCCTCTCTGCCCACTACTACAATTAACCAGCATGAAAACACTGGACTTCAAAAGTCTTTCTTGGAACTTTGCAACTTTTCCTGTAAGGTCCTATATACCTCTTCCTGATCCCCCATACTCTACTCTCTTCCTCCTACAAAGGAGGAAAAATGTTTAAAAATGATGTTTGCCCTAACCACATAGGACTCAAACCTATTTAAGACAGGTTAAGCCTTAGTAGCTTTTATGCTCATAAAAACAACTACTCTTGCACCAATACTACCTCCTCTTCCAGCTGACAGCACCCATTATAATACAACTTAAGTGAAGTAGGCAGTTATACAATGATAAAGGCAAGCTGGAGAATATTACTTTAAAACTCTGAAGTTTGAAAAATACAGACAAGAGCTTTAGATTGCTTTCAGTCAGTATTTCAAGAATGCCAGTGATGAAGAGATGAGATAAAAACTTGAAGTAATTTGGGGTCTATGAATGCATCCAATATGTAGCTCTGGATTTGCCCCATGTAATTTTATAATACATAAATACATCCACATAAGCAACATTCTTCTGCTGCTAAATAAGTTAAAACTAACACAGAAAGAATACATTGGTCACTGGTAAAAGTTTCTTTTTTTTCTATAGAAGTTCAACATCAGCCCTCAGAACTGCAGTAAGGAGACTGCAACATAGTGAGTAAGCACTTGACAAAGTACTAGACATAACAGCTCTGTAAATAAGTTCCTAGGTTGAAGGAGAAAATGACAAGCAACCTTTGGGTGGAACTCTAAGACAGTGAAAACTCTTACACATTATTAGAACATACGTCAACATTATGAGTTTACAATAGCATAACCTTTAGCTCTGGATTACACAATGGTGAGCTGGTCAAAAACTGCCCTCTGTCTCTGGTGTGCAAACAAACACTTTATACTTACAGCCTGTCTGGCTTGGATACTGGCTGCTCCATCACAGACAACCTTCTTCAGAACTGGACCAAGGGTCTTAAAAATCTCCTCACTTTCAATTCCTGACCCCATCTGCACACACAGAAGACATGCTAGTCCAGCAGCAGCACACTGTTCATCACTCTTGCCTAGAGATAAACATACTGCAATTAGTAATCACCTTGTGCATTGCTTCCTTCCTTTTAAGGCTGTAGTCTGAAACCCTGAAAGCAGAAATTCAGAAACCAATGGACAGAAGATAATTTCAGTTCATTTCCTAGTCAGTTAAAATGACACCTAAATTCAAAAAAAGAACACTGTTAACATTATAAAATTAACCCCCCTATAAAGTGCTAGAGAAGCCTCAGTCTTGATTTCTTTTAAGCAATGAGCTGTTTCATAGGGATCGTTGCTTTTTAATATCAAGCATCTTAATTACCTTTCTTTATGCAGCGTTCAATGCTATCAGTTAGTGTCATTCTCCTTTCCATGACAAATTCATAGAGTATTTTAGAAGAAAAAGCACTTTTAAGACTTTCAAGAGCTGCTTGTCTTGTCTTTGCACTGTTAGAAAAGAAAAGGAAAACCTCTTGAAATCGACACAAACAAAACACAGTTCAGCCTGTTTTTACAGTAGTTTCTATTTGCCTGCGCCCAACAGAAAACTAACCCACAGAAACACCATGAAGTTGCTATTAGATTGCCTCCTTCTTCAAGGACAGAGAAACTTACATTGGAAAGGCTAGAAATAAAATCACCCTACTTCAAGCTATTAGGAAAGGGAAGCCTGACTCTCACTTATCCAAAAATCTGGTGGAAAGTTCTTTTTAGATCCAGAAAAAAGGAAGTTCTCCCTAGCATGAAATAACTAATTTCAGCAAGCATATGGAAAGATTTGATGCATATTTCCCTAATTTTATGATAGGAAGTCAGTAAACAACATAAATGCATTTCTTCCAAGCATACTGTACCTCTTGTCCAATGTAAGATCAATAAATCCCTTCAATTTGTATTCTAAGTCTTCTTGAGTGGCTTCTTCATCAATTTCAGGCCCTAATCCAGAAGAAAGTAGCTTAGTCCTACTGATTTACATATTAGCAGATAGCAGCATCCAATACTTAATGTTTTTAATACTAAAAAGAAAGCAGATAAAATAGACAATAGCTGCACAATTGTTCAGTATTAGAGTGACAGAATGGTGTTCAGTCTAGTGTATCAAAATGCACCTCAAAATACTTCTGAAAATATTAATCTATCAGTGCATTTGTGCTGGATTTACACCTGCTTCTTACATGTGCCAGGAATGAACAAGGCTGCTAATCAGATCTTATATAAATTCACTGCAACTGACACTCATCAGCCAATCCTGTTAGCAAACCATTTTTATTCCATCCACTGTCTACCCCAGAGTACAGCAGGGTGTTCACTGCTCATGCAGTGCCTAAGCAGCCTGTCCCATCTGGCACCATCTCAGATCTCTCTGCAACATAAGCTTGGTTCAAAGTATTTATATGGAAGGCTCCCTGCCTCGTCCTGCTGTGGAAGCCCTTCAGGTCCCCTCCACCCAACAAAATGGCATCAGAGCACTCCAGGTTGCAGAGATGGTAGAGAAGCACAAATCTAGCTCAAAACAGGCAAACATGACTGTTCCCATCTCAAACTCTTTCGTAAATCTTATCACCTGGACTATGTAGTCTGAAAAACAATGTCTTACAAGACACCTTAAAATTACTGTAGTCTCAAAAAGTCAGCATCATACAACTCTAATAGGAAAAGCCCAATTGTTTCACAAGAAACTCAAGAAACCTAGAGCATATTCTTACCAAACAAAAACAATAGCCATTAGATTAACAATCACAATGTTCAATGGAAAATCATTATTTTGCTACTGCTACTTACAGCCTAATACTTAAATTCCTAAACCTACTCCAGTTTTACATTATTAAAAAGATGCACAGATACAAATGAAAGAATATACCATCCTCAGTGAAGCTAGCAGGATCACTGAAGCCACTGCAGTGGCTCATAGTTTCAATTGAAGCATCTTCATCACTAAAAGGCTGCACATTTCTGGGCTGACCACCTTAAAGAAAGAAAAAAATAATTTGGTCATTTCTTGTACAGAAAAGGAAGATTTGAACACCAAAAGTGGAATTTAATCCTCCCCACAGATTCACTTGCCCTGACCCAGACACAGAAAGCATGTTTCCTTCCTCTGCTGGGTCCTTTACTGCCCCTGTTCTGAAGACTGGTTTTTGCTCTGTTCTCAAAGATTTTGAGAAGAAAGAAGAAGGGGAAGAGCACAACTAGTTTTCAAAGTACAAGCAGATTTCCTAGCTCTGGTTTTAGGATCAATGATCAGCACAAGATGATGCAATTTCCTGTGACTGTGCTTTATAAATAGCTCAGTATTAATTTAACTGTTATGGCGAGCTACCTCAAAAAATGTCATACAACCTTTATTTTTCAATTTTGAGATACTTTAAACCAGTGTAAATTAAGCATTTATGCTAACATACACTATCCAGTTCAGTGCCAGATTTACGGGATTAAGCATGGTATGTGCAGCATCAGCCATGTCCAACCCTATTTTACTACTAAATTACAAACACAAGCCAAACACCAAGAGGGGGGGAAAAAGTTCTCCCAATCAAGGAGACCTCTGTTCAGTAACTTCAGTCTTCTCAAAGAAAGCAGTATTTTCATCACTGCTCATCTTTACAGCTTTTCATGCCTGTATCTTATTGTTGCAGCTTTAAGTGTCAGAGGAGTTTGACCTGATTGTACTGTAATTTCTATTGCTGTACTACCATAGCCATTAATTTGTCTCTACTGAAGCTGATTAATAAAATCATAGTTTCCCTGTTGCACCAGCAGCTGCTAAATGTCATTCAGAGAACAAAAAATTCTGCCCTTCCACATAACTGTTTGCAGTTCAATTGATTACAAGTTATTTAGGAAGCCTGTATGCAGTGCTCACTAACATCAGGTAAGCTTCCTGACCACCACGACCAACAAAAAACCCCAAACCATTTCATGTGGGCAGAATCAACCTTGAGTTGATCACTGTCCAAGCGCTTTCCAAAAAAGTTAAATTCACTCTTCAAAGGTATTGCAGCTCTTGGTTGTAAATCATCTACTTGAACCAGCGACCAGAGTCCTTGATGTTCCCTACATTTACCGAAGACAAACATTAGCTAACACACAGACCAAGAAACTTCTAAGCTGAGAGATCTGGCTCAACCACGTTTTTGCTTCCAGTGATGTCAACCAGAGAAGTTCAATGGGAGAATCCAGCCCTTCAAAGCTAAAATAAAAGCAGCTGCATAAAGACCCAGTGAATTGCTCACTTCCTGAACACTTAATGCTAAAGAGACAGACTCTGCTCACAGCTACGGTAGCCTGAAGGGAAATTTCTCACCGCTCTACAAAACTCCCTTCTGCCCAGGCAACCACACCTCGGCCACGAACACTCTGGATCTGCATAAATAATGTTTATTTTACAAAATGCTTTTTACAATATACTTTTTTTTAGGCTAAGAAGGTTTTTTTTTAAAGAAACTGAAGCCAGTCAAGGCATAAAGCACTGACGCACAGCCAAGTGACACCCACAGTCACTTCTCCCGCCCCAGAAGGGCCTCTCGCCCCCAGCGTTCCCAGAACCATAAAATAACTAGGTTTAGAAAGACCTTTGACATCATTAAGCCCAACCGTGCCAGTGCACTACTAACTAAATCATATCCCTAAGTACTTTATCTACCCGTCTTCTAAATACCTCCGGGGTGGTGACTCAAACACACAGACTCTGTCAGTGCCCTGATAACCCCTTTGGTGAAGGGATTTTTACTTATGCCCAATCTGAACCTCCCCTGGCACAACTTGAAGCTGTTCCCTCTCATCCTTATCAAATACTCCTCGGGAAAAAGAGATCAACAGCCACCTCTCTGCAACCTCCGTGCAGGCAGTTGTAGACAGTGATAAGCAACAGGCTGCCCAAGGAGGTGGCTGAGTCACCTTCCCTAAAGGTTTAAGGCACGGGTGGACAAGGTGCTGAGGGGCATGGTTTAGCGACTGATAGGAATGGTTAGACTCGATAATCCGGTGGGTCTCTTCAAACCTGGTGATTCTACAATTCTATAAAGGTCTCCCCTCAGTGTTTTTCTCCAAGCTAAACAACCCCAGATCCCTCAGCTGCCTCTTATATTCTACTTGTTCTCCAGCCACTTCACCAGCTTCACTGCTCTGCAATGGACACTCTCTAGTGCCTCGATGACTTTCTGATAGGGAAGGGATCAAAACTGAACACAGCATTTGCATTGTATAATGGCTAGGTTGGAAGAGACCTCGAAGATCACTACTAAATATATATATACTAATATACTATATATAATATACTAAAAATGCTACTAAAAATGGTTTAGTGTTTGATAGGAATGGTTGGACTCGATGATCTGATGGGTCTCTTCCAACCTGGTTGTTCTATGACAGGACAGGAGGGGACAGGACAAGAGGGAATGGCCTCAAGCTCCACCAGGGGAGATATAGGCTGGAGATTAGGAGGAAGTTTTTCACACAGAGGGTCATTGGGCATTGGAATAGGCTGCCCAGGGAGGTGGTTGAGTCACCTTCCCTGGAGGTGTTTAAGGCACGGGTGGATGAGGTCTTGAGGGACTTGGTTTGGCGTTTGATAGGAACGGTTGAACTAGAAGATCCGATGGGTCCCTTCCAACCTGCTTGTTCTATGATTCTATGATTCTAAATCACGTCCCCAAGCACCTCACCGCCCTGTAGCTTAACTATCTCAAGGGACAGCGACTCAACCATCTCCCAGCACTCGATAACCCTTTCGTTGACGGCGTTTTTTTTTTTACTTCTGCCCAACGCAAACTTCCCCCCCCCCCCCCACGAGGAGGCTTAAAGCGCAGGGCGCGGCCGAGCACGGGGGCAGCAGCTGCCGGCGGTCGAGGCCCGAGCCGCTCCGCCTCCCCGAGGCGCATGCGCCGACGAGGCGTGAGGTGGCGGCTTCGCCTCCAGCTCTGTCCCGAAGCCTTGGCGCCGGCCCCACACGAAGCGAAGGGGAGTGGGGACCCCGCGCTGCTCGGGGGCGTCGGGGCGGGGGGTTCCCCCCCCGCCCCGGCGCCCCCGAGCAACGCGGGGGTCCCCCCCAGGGTCCCTGTGGCCTCGCTTACCGGCTCCGCGCTGGTGGTTGCCCCCCCGCTTCTTAGGCTTGGGCATGGTGGCAGCGCCGCCCGGCCCTTTCTCCTCCGGGTCCTCGGTGTGTTCCGCTTCCCCCCCGCCCGGGAATGAGCGCCAATCAGCCGATGGAAGAGCAGGACGGCTTTTTATTCCAACGCCTTTGCGAAGTCGACTTCCCTGGCCCGGGCAGCGGAGGTGATTGGCGAAAGCAAGCGGAGGACGAGTCGGTGGCGAAGGCAGAAATCCCCGTGGAGGCCCGTGAGCGGAGTCGATGCATCTTTCTCCTCTCAGACACCCGGGCTAAAGGCGCGGAGGGGGCGCCGGCGCGGCTTTTATAGC